>JASSUY010011069.1:0-93720 GCA_032466535.1 Forpus xanthops
GTGCAACTCCCTTCCCTCTCCAGGGAGACCCTGCGCCATCTTGTACTGACGCAGTTACAAAAGCAGGCGCCAGCTGCCCCTCGCTTGCTCTTCCCCCGCTCCTCTCCTCACAGCCCCGCCACTGATCGGAAAAGAGAAGCCAAGGCCCAGTCCCGCTTTCCCGTGCTCCGGCTCGCCGGGGGTCCCCCGCCCGCGCAGTCCTCCCTCGCGCTGGAATCATGGCGCCCGTTTTCTCCCTTTGCACCAACCTCCCCCGGCAGCTCCCGGACCCTGCCCAGCTGCGGCTGCCCTGCTGCAGGATGATGTCAGCGCCAGCCAATCGGGGCGCGCCGGGCTAGCCCGACCGGCCTGGCTATTGGCTCCCGCGCAGCTCCCTCCCCGCTCCTGCCTCGCCCCCGCCGCGGTTCGCTGCGGAGCCGCAGCCAAGGCACGAGCAGGGGGAGGGGAAGAGGAGGAGAAGGAGGTTAAAAAAATAGAACCCTACACAAAAAAACCGACAACCAAACCCACCAAGACGCCAGCCGCCATTTCGCGCAACAGGCAGAACCCGAGCGAGCAGCCCCAGCCAAAGCGCCCTAAGGAGAGAGAGAAAGAAACAAGAGACACACGCACAGAAGAGTTAGACAGGAAAAAATACCCATAGACTCCGCCATGATCACAAGACGTTTAATCGCCCCCCCCCCCCAGACTCAACGCCCCGTTACAGCCGCCTCCTCTGCGTCCAACCAGCTAGCAAATCCCTTCACCTCGGCTCCCTCCTGCCGCAGCAGCAGCTGTTTAGAGCCCCAAACTCTCTCTGCCCAAGGTGTGGGGGGACGCTAGGCTATGGCGCTGCTAACTGCTTCTCCAGTCACCCGATTGTGGCGGCTCCATCGAGGCACAGTAAGAGCTGCCAGCCCAGCTTTTATCTGGTGCCCCGAGTTTGCGCACTGAAGGAGGCTCACTCAGCCCCTGGTGGGCGTCGAACGAAACCCCAGCCGCCGCCTCCCCTCCCCTCAATCAGCCATATCGCTGAAGGGGCTGAAGGTAGGGAGGGTGGTGGAAGGAGCAGCTCGGGAATGTCGGCGGAGGCTGCGTCTGTCCTGAAACGCTGAACGAGCTTCTCGCCTCGCCAGCTCCCGCTGGTCCGGATGAAAGCAGACCATACCTGCTCCCCGAGTGCCGTTCCCTGAGGGGGAAACTGGGCTCGTTCACTGCTCCTCTCGTTCCTTGCAGAAACGAAAACACCTTCAGCTAGTGCTGTCCCACTCTAGGAAAAGCAGTTCTCGCTTGCCTTATATGCAAGCCTTAAACACTTCGGGGAAAATTCTCAGCCTAAAGTGTCTGACGAGAAATTCTGTCAAAACCTCAAAGCTCCCGCTCCATCCCCTTTCTCGCCCCCCTCTTCTCCGCCCCTCAAGCAAGTTCCTCTGCCTGTGTGAGATCCGGCGGGTCTGCCCAGCTTTTCGCGTACTGTGTTACTCCTCAGGCTGAGACTCCTGAAAGATTGTCACGCCGAGAGCAACGACGGTCGTGAGGAGGAAGCCGGAGGTGGGGAGGGGGAGCAGGCGAGGAGGGAGCTCTGCCGTTTGTGCCTCAGAGCGCGCAGCTCTGAGTCAGACGTTCTCCCGCCCTCCTTCGGTCCCACAACAGCCTGGGACCGAGCTCGCGCCCCTCCCCCGCCGTCTGCGCCTCCGGGGCTGCAGATCGCCCCCGGCACCAGCCCCAGCCGCCCCTCCTCTCTTACCCTCCTTCCCTCTTCGCAGCCCCCCTGCCCAGCCCCTGCCGCAGTCTGGTGTCTCGGCCGCGCCCAGACTGTTCGGGCCGCCCAGCGTAACATGCAAAGCGCGGTTGCAAAATGGACACTGAGCGCTCGGCGGGTACAAGCTGCGCTCCAAGCCCATAAGCAAAATGGCGGCGATTTGGCTTCGCGTTGGTAACCCTGCCCCTGCCAGGCGGGGCCGGTGAGCCCCGTGCAGGGGGAGGGAGGGGAGAGCGGACGCCATTTTCCCAGAGAGAGGCAGTGACATAGAAGGGAGCGTAGGAGGCTGAAAGGAGGGAGACACGGGAGCAGCGGCGGCAGCGGGGTTTGTACACAGGTCCCAAGGCAAAGGCGCTTCTGAGCTGGTCCCCGTAGGGTTGTACGCACTGAGTTAGGTTCGGGGGGAGGGGGGGGTCTCCTCTTTCCTTCGTTTTCTTTTTCTTTTACTAGAGCCTACTGAGGGTTCAGTCCTGCCTAGGATAGGGACATCCGCAGTGGGGCTGTTGCATTGTTTTGGTTGGGATAGAGAAGGGGCTCAGCTGAGGGGTCCTGCTGCCTGGCCTGTGACCATTCCAGGTGAGTCTTAGGTTATTACCAGCATATTCTGTTGTGGGTGCTTTGGGGAGGGGGGGTGGCAAAAATGGGGTGAAATGCGACGGGAACGTATCATTAACCTCGGTGTGAGTGTAACTCCTTCCCACCCTGAAATATGTCTAAATTCTGCTTAAGTTGTCTTGAATTTGCTTTTTCTTTTGTGGGGTTTGGTTAAAAAATGGCAGGCTGTCGCTATATCTTGTGAATATGGCGGGTTACTGTAACTGGAGGAGCTGAGGAGAATTTTTTGGCAGTTACGCCAGATTTATGCATTATGATTGGAAAAGGAGCCAGAAGAGGCTATTATGTGGCAACATACGCTTCCTTAAACTGGTGGTTCTCAGACTGGGTTTGTGTGTTATTGGGACTGCGTATTGAGTTCTGCTGTAGCTTATGGGAAACCTTTTTCTCCATCCTGTATTTTCTTGCTTTGTGGTACTAAAATGGCTCATTATAGGCCTAATCTCTCTGCCTTCCACACCCCCGCCTCCTTTCCTCCCTCCCTGCTAATATCTCCTCTCGTGGTGTAACCTGGACGAACGGAAAGCAGTCTTCAAGAGTTTTCTGTGCCAATTTAAAAGGGATCACTCTCTCCACCCCCTTTCTTGAGGGTGTAAGTAGTTATATTGGTGCATCCCTTCCTCTCCTCAGTTTCTGCAGCCAGCGTTCGCGTTCTTTGGGTGGCTCATTTCAGTCTTCTTCCTAAAGAGATAAATATTGGTGGGGTAGACGCTATTGCTACAGACATAGGGCAGGGGAAACAAACGGTTCACTGTGTAGTATTAAATAGGGTAGAGAAACATAATATAGCCTGATTATAAAGGTCCTGTATTCCCCCATGCTCAGCCATTAGGGAGTGTGCGGTGGCTAAAAGCCCTGAGGTCCCTAAGATGGTACAGACTACGTGTCGTTAAAAGCAGAAGTTTAGTACTGCATCTAGATATAGGAATGTTTTAGCCTGTTTATTTACAGTACCTTAAAGGAATAATAACGGAAGGATTTTGTTATTCAGGGCTAAGATCAGAGAAAAGAGAGAGAGATCCGTGGCGGAGCTTCTAATGCAGAATTAATTGGTTATCATCGCTGTACTTTTAAAGTTACTTTACAAAAAATGTGGAACAATATTTTTAATTTCCCTCTTTTGTCCTTTAGAGATTCTAAAAATGGCGGCCTCAGGCTGATGTTGTGGTAATCTAATCAGCTCGGGTCCTCCACACCCCATGCAGTGCGTTTGTCTGCAGTATATTAAGAGTCTTATTATGTTTAAATGAAAGGACTGTTCCTTCAAATAATGTACAAAATGTCTCTTGACTTTACTGCGATTTAAAAATGCTGTGTTCCAGCTGATTAATTTTATTGGTTATGCGTGTGAAAGGCAAGTGAACGAGACCACTCTTGTCGGGGAAAAGGGGGGTGGAAAGAGGCAACAGTCTGAAGCGGCTTCTTTGAGGGGTGTGTATAGGTTGCTGTAAGGTAGTATGCATGTCTGTTTAACAATTTGGAAAAGCTCCTGTGTTTGTGATGGATACTATACATCTGTCCATCCTATTAACGACATAAAAGCCTAATACTTATCAAAATAACTACTGGATTAAGATCACTAAAAGAGTCATCTAGATTCTTTGTGGAATCACAATTGTGAACGTCATTCACTTTTCAGGAAATACCTTTATTGCCCATCAGGGTAGTAATCCCATGTATTGATATCTCAAGAATACTAAAAGAACTTTATATTTACAGGAATAATCCGTGTGAGATGATAATCTGTTACTTTATTAAGATGCGGATTTTTTTCTGCCACCACATAATCTTGGTATAACGTTTCTTTCCCTTTCCATTTATTTTGAATATTGCTGTATAAATCACATATGTGGCAATATACATACAAGTACTGAGGAAAAGTGCAGTTCCTAACCTCTAATTTTTTTTCCTAAATGAAATATGAACCTTTTAGTATCACCACTATAAATATGTTTGAGTGGGGGGAGGGGAGGTCACAAGGATTTATTATTTGGTAGTTGGTGTAGTATACTCCTATACAAACTATAGAGGCTGCAAATTGGATGTTCTAAGCAACAACAATAACAAAAAAAAAAAATCTTTTTTTTTTGTGTGTGCCTTTTTAAAATCTTGTCCTTGGTTTAATGAAGTGCGAATTCCTATTCTAGTATAGCTTTGGAACCTTCTGGATTTAAACAATCAAAAGTGAGGAATTGAAATGGCAAAGCTGCCTTCAATCTCTAAAGAATTTTAATTTGGGTATCATTTGGAAGCGCTGTTGTGTGGTTAGCGCTATACCTGGAGTTGAACAATAAGATAGTAAGACTTTGAGAGTGTTGTTAATGCATGCCTTTCGTGTGTTTTGAGGCCAAAGGCTGAGCAATTTCAACCACCAAGTGGTGCATTAGTAGTCTAGTAATGCATGCTCCCATCATACCTCCCTTGTTTGTATAGATTTTATGTTTTTAATAAACCATGTTTTATTCTGTTCATTAAAAAGTACTTTAATAGCATTCTAAATAGCATATGTGTGGGCCTTTCTGGAAACCTTTTGCCTGTTTCTTTACTCTCCCAAGGTTTAAAGTTCCGGTTCTTGTACATAACTCTTTTTGAACATGACTTAGAGGGCTACACAGTTCTGCAGTCCAGCTTCATGGCCTCAGTCGTGTTCTCAGTCAGACATCTAACTCAAGATCAAGATTAAAATAAGTTTGTAAAGTTTACAAAAAATGTTTGTGAGGTGGGGAGAGGGGAGGTGGTGAAATAAACCCAAAGATTGAAATGCTTGTATGCAAGTTTTACAGATTGCAAATTTATGCGCTTTTGGGAATTTTGAGATCTTCCAGGGTTTTCCTGTATGAGTTTTAGTGAGTCAGTTTGCCTTTGTGACTCAGTTTCTCCATTTGTCAAAACAGATCTGTGATTGTTTCAAGGAGACAATGTTACAAAGGAAATTTAATTTTTTTTTTTTTTTTTTTTTAAAAAAAAAAAAAAAGAAAAAAACCCCCCCAAAAAAAAACACCTGCATTGATGTTGATATGTCCAAGTATATTCATAAAAAAATAGAGTAACACCCCCTCCCAAAAAAATAATACTTCTTGAAAGAGGAAGGACAGACATTTCTGACTTACAAACACGGTGTTACAAATGCAGTAATACAGGCTGCAGTTCTGAAACCACTTATGTATCTTCAAGCTTTTCATGTCTGAAGGAAAAATCTGCTTAACTGTCACTTAGCCTTTTGGGTGAGCTTTTTTTGCCATCTGGGAAATAGAGGGGAAATAATACTGCCTTTTTAGACTGTATTTAGGGAAAGTATTTCTTAGCTTTACAATTCAGATTACTTTTAGGAGTTGCATTGCCTCACATCTTTGGTACAGTTTCAGCACACACAACTTCTAATATTCTATTGGAGAGGAACAGAAGTACAGAAATTGATGTCACACTGAAAGGTGTAATGTCTCTAGTTGTGATCTCACATTTAAGGGCAGTCTAATTTTGTGTGCATGCTAATGCTCATGCTCATTTTAGGAAGGATCATTTGTGGGACTTAGTTAAGGAGTGGTGTATGTAATTGTAGAATAGTGACATTGTTCTAAACAAATAATAGGGTTTAATGAAACTGTTTCGTTGGTTTTGTATAACATTTTAACAGAATTGCATGGGAGGGAGTAGATTAGTGAAGATACAGAATAAAACGCAATTCAGATTTCTGGGGAAATGCTGAAGAAGTCCATGTATGTTATTGGCCTTGTGACTTCCATACAAATGAGCATTTGTGAATCTCTCAAAAGCAAATTTTGTTGGACAGTGTTTTTGGAACAGGTACTATGTTTAAATGTTTCACTGTGCAAATAGTAGTTTTGATTTATTGCTGCGAATGAAACTTAAGGCATCTCTGAGGAGGGAAAAAAAAAAAAGTTCCAGCATATGTAAAATGTGGATTAACAGAGGAAAAAAAGCCAAAACCAAACCCAAAGTTTTTATTTTTTCCAAATTCTGGCTCAGTTTAAATACTAATTGTAGTGGGTTTTTTGAATGGTGCAAGATGAATATTTGTAGCTACGCCGGTTTTCGCATTTTCTTCCTAACCAAAGAATCGCACCCACAAAAGTTAATCTAATCTTTGAGGAGCCAAAATTCTGCTCAGGACCTTCCTACTACAAAAAAACTGCTGTAGTTGTTTTCAGAGGCAATACTATTGCTACCTTTAAGGCATAACAAGCAAGTTATATGAAAGAAACCTTTTCAAGGTTTTATGTACTTGCTAGGAGATACTGAAGTTATTTTTATTTCCTCTTACAAATATTACTGTGGTATTAATGAGACAGGCAAGATTTGAAACTCTGCTGGTTGGTAGAAAATTTTAACAATTAAGGATTTCTGTAAGCCTTAGAAGAAAATTCTGTTTTACAGAGTATTTTTTAATGTGTCTTAAGTGTTGTTTTTATTTTTAAAATTGAAATGTATGGCAAGGACTATGGTAAATCACAGTGCCCGCTCAAATTATGTGTTTCAGCAGTACAAATTAAGCGTCATTGAAGTAGCACACAGATTTTATCCTGTGCAAGTAGTATGCACGTTAGTTTTACATATTTTAGTGGAAGAGTCCTACGTTTCCTTTTGTGTGATGGTTCATATGCTGCTTAGATGGAGACATACTATTGTAAAACTCACATGAGCTTTGCAAGGGGCTAGTTTTGCGAATCAGGTTAAGTATGGAAATGACAAAATAATGTTGATCCTCGTTTTAGAATTTAATTTTAAGTAAACGTTTTCTGTCGGTGTAGGTTTTAAGACATCATAGTGCAGGCTTAGGTTTATAGAAGCTTTTTATTTGATTCTCATGTATTGTGTTTCGTGTTGTGTTTTATGCCGTCATAGTCTGGGTAATCATTCACTTTTATATCTTTATCTCAGAAAGAAATTGCCATCAAGTTCAAAGACAGGGTGATAAGACTAGATTTTAATGATACTGTTGTACTTTATATTATAACTTAAGAAAGACCTGTAATCTGTTGTCCGTTGTTGATTATTTCATCAGTCATAGAAAGTAATGAAATCAGTATCCTGTGTTTACAAAGTGAGAATTTTAAATGTGTGCAGGATGGTAGGTTTTTATCTTCTACCCTGAAGAGCTCTGAATATTTAATTTGGTTTGGTGTTCATTACTCTTAACTCTTCTAACTTGACTAGGTCTAAAAATACATTTTTTCTTTAGCAGCAGACGATGCTTTTAACTTGCCTTGAGTGGACAAAATGCGCTAGCTCCTAATTAGTATGGTTATAATGGGGCTGTGTTAAAAACTGTATCACAAGACAGATAACATTCCAAGTCTAGACGGTTAATCCTGTCTTAACTGTTGGTTTAAAGGAACGTTTCAGATGAGGAATGTTTTTTTTCTAGTAGGTTCTGCTTAAACTGAAGGTGAAGACCTGAGAATTACAGCAACTTATTTATAGCTTTTCTGAGGAAGGTATTGAGAGATTACACTTCTTGTTTGGTTTCTAAACCAGTTTTTTATAACTAAGAAAGAAATGTGGGCACTTGGACATATAACTGATAAGTAATACAGTAGTTATTTTACTGGTTATAATGTTCTTCCCTGAGATGCTTTTGCAAGTAATACAGCTATTTTTTTTTTTTGCTTTGGGTAGAAAGGTAGCTACACTTCATGGGAATCTTATTATTTAATGTCATTATATATCATTTTTATGAATTACTGTAGAGTTGGTGTTCTTCATTGTGTTCATTCTCCTGTCTCCTACTCTCCAATCACATGTTCTGTACTGGAAGACAAAAGACAAACTGCATCTTTTCTTCTTCTGCATGGCATTAATGTAGAAAGTTATAAGCTGTGTTTTGTGCTTCCATTGCTGGGCAGAATTTCTTTGTTGTGTTTATTCTAAGAGGATATATTTCATGTCTTTGTTATTGCAATTAAAAATACGTACTGAGATCTCCCTTGAAAACTCAGAAAGGTATAAATTTACAAATGCATAGAATATTAATTTCTTAGTGTGAATCACTGTTGCTAGATAATGACAATTGAAAAGGATATTTTTTTCTTGAAAGTAGGAAGGATCTTCTGATCTGAAATTTCTGTATTTTTTTTGGCTGTCCTTGAACATGACATAGTCCTTCCATCTGTTCCCTCACCCCTTCTAGCCCTCTTCCTCCCAATATCTTACTAAAGAGCATTGGAATATTGCCAAGTTGTTACCAAGAAATATAGTTCAGGTTGAACTGTGGTTAAAATTACATCAGAATTCTTCCAACTGCTAGAAAGAATTTCTGTTTGAAAAAGTGCAACATCCCAGCTTGCTTGTGTTTAGATTCCTAGACATAACTGACAATTAGGTGAATGTCTACGAACTTCTTACACAGGTAAAAGTAGAGGTGCTGTTGTGCTATTCATGAGGTCAAATGCCTCTGATAAAACATGGAAACTAGTTTTTGGAATCTAAGTGAAAATACATCAGAACAAAAATTTGCTTGCCTGAAATGTCAGACTTCAAATAAGCCAAAAGAATTTACTTCTTGTGTTGGAGGTAGCTAATAATTACAGTAGACTCCAAAGTCTTAATTCAGCATATAAAAAAATAAATGTATTAATTTATTTGTGTGAAACCAGCAAAATATTTGGATTGTTGAAGGCAGTTCCATATGTATTTGTAGCCACCTTTCCCCCAAAAAAAGCCTTGTTCTTGGGGGGAATATTGGGCCTTAGAATTTAGACTTCAAAGTAACTGAATCACCATGAGGCATGCTTTACATTTAATAAAAGAAGACATAGCCTTGATGGAGTATTCTTACAGAATATGGACTGTATGTACATGGGAGAAAGACTTTATATCTTGAAATGTTTGCAAAAATAACTTTTAGTAACAAGAGTAAATAATGTTTTGTGTAAGTTTAATCAGCAGTTCATTACCACTTTGTGGTAAATGGAGCCGAATGTTTGCAGTAAACCAGCTGATACAAAGACTGTCTTGAAGTCCAGATGTTTCTAATGGGAAGCTACTTTATTTGTTTGCTTAACCTTTGAATTTATATTTAAAGAAGTTTTGTATTCCAGAGTGATGTGGTGTAATACCCTAAAGTTAGGTAGCTAGGAAATACCTGTCCAAGCAATAAACAGTATTGCAGTGAAGTATTCTTTTTTTCTTCATGTGTTCTCCTTGTCTTGTATTTTGCAGTTCATTGACTCTCCCCCTCAAATAATAACTACTGAATGGCTAGGCCTTTTTGTGTAAGGTTTATTTTAAGAAGTATGGCAGGTGCTTGCAAAATTAGAGACATCAAGTCATTGGCCGTTAAGTTTTGATTTTGGGGAATTGATTTCTGTGAATAAGAGCCTGCAAATCTGTAATACATTATTTTTCTGTATAATCCCACTTACCGCTTCTCTCATCTTTCTGTTCAATTAACTAATTCTTGTTCTTTCTGTTACTGCATTTACCTTTATTTCTGTTCTACCACTCATTCTTTTTCTCTTCCTAGTTGCATATTTTGTCTAACTTCCACTGAGAGAAGAAAAGGAGGAGTGAAGAGAGAGAAGAGGTAAGGGGAAGTCATCCATGTTTTAATGGATTGGCATAAATGTCTGAGGAAGAGAAAGCGCTTTCCATTACTACTTCAGGAATGCACAAGAGCAGTACTCTTGCGGCAGATAGTAAAGGGAAGATAGCCTATGGCCAGTGGAAACTAGCTCTTCTGCGTGGCAAAAACTTTACTGCTATGTGATTCTAGGCTTATACTTAAAAGGACTGCTTACTTTCCACTCGGTGTAATGCATTTAATCTGTATACTGAAGAATTGATACTTGCATGATGGAAGCTTGAGGCGTTTTATGCATGAATCTTTGATAACATGGAGGAAGCAGGGTTTCTTTCATCTTTGTTCTAGATCCCAGACTCAAGACCAACTCATGAAGTTTTCCTGTCATTTCAGACCTGAGGTCTTTGTGAATGTAAAGTCTTTATTTATTATATCAGGAAGTTCATAAGTTTGCTAATGGACTATTTTTTACTTCACCGTACTTGTTCTTACTCTATATTGGCTCTGGATTAAGAAAAAAAAAAAGTTTGAGGAGGAGCCTTATACTGTAGTAGCTCAGCTATAATAGCTGTGTTTCTTAAGTTAGTCTAATGAGCACTTGGTCTTTGTCAGCGCAACCAGTAACTTACAAAAGAAAAAAAAAAACGCCACAACCAAAATTTGATAGAAATAGGAAATTGGTACCCTTGAGATCTCTGAAGCTTAATGATAATCTAGAAGTAGATGAAAAAAGGCTATGTGCAGTCTTCTGGGAGCAGCATGGAGAAGCAGCATAATTTTAAGCATCTGTTATGTGTAACTCCAAGCCAGCCATAGCAGGTATTTTATTGTTTTGTATTTTTTTTTTTTAAATTGGCTGAAGGGGGGCCCATGAGGAGGAGGTGAGATGGACCTGACTGCTGACAGTGTTGGTCAGTGTGTTGTGGGTCTTGTGGCAGAGGCTAGGACCAGGTAGTACTGTGAGGAGGAAGATGCTGCTATGAGAAGGGACATAGGGTGCATTAGGTCAGTGGGCACATTAGAACACAAACTACGAATACAAAAGAAACCATTTTTTTTTTAGAACAAGTTGTATCTCCTGTGTGATTAATAGGAGTTGGTCCTGATGTGTCTATTTTATTTGAGTGTGCCTACTGTCTCATTTTTACCTACTGTCCTTTTATATCTTGGCACAAATTTGAAGTAGACTGCTAATTTATCTGCTAGGTTACCACAGAGAGCAGCAAACAGTAGCAAAGGTCTGAATTTGGACTTACAGCTGTTTCTAAGCCTACATACTTCATACTGCAACTGCAGTGGTGTAACATATGGAAGTTGGAGATCCCTCCTAATCTCTTGCCAAAATCCGTACTATGGCGGAACATGTTGAGGGAAGCAGAGAAAGAACTTCCTTGTGGGCAACATTAGTCATTTATTTGTGTATTACGCTTCTAGGTCTGATTAAAGAAAGATGTGTTATCTCCTTAGAAACAGGCAGCGATAAATAAATACTCAGATTACTTTGATATATGTATTTATGCTACATATATATGCACTGCATATATTTTTTTCCAGATTTGTGTGTTAATGCATATGTATACATATATATGCATACAGTGCGAAGAACAGTTCGCCATTTGAAGGATATCTAGAGTATAGCATTAAAATGTCAGTTTCTATCAGTAGTTTTCCAAATAACCTAACTATTGTATGGAGAAGACAGGAATGCTCAGAGCAGTGGTAGAAAGCAGAAGTTTAGCAAAATACAAAATTTTTTTTAGTAAAATCTTAATGTTTTCCTCTCTTCTCTCCCTATAAACTCTTTCCCTCTGTTAGGAAAAAATAAAAAAACATTGTCGGCAAGGAAGCCAAGTGGAAAAGCTCAGTTTGTGGCTCTGTAACAGTTCAGGACAGTCTTCACACTGGATTTGTGGACTACAGTGCACTGTATTGATAGGTGCATTATTACTTGGGTTTCTGTTGTATAGATTGTGCTAGGGCATAGGTCTATCGACTTTTCTTAGGTCCCTTGTGTATTTCTTTGTGGGAAGGGTGGTTCCCATGACTTCAGGTTAGAATTGTTGGCCTGTAAACCTGAAGGAAGGCATGGCAAGAATTGCTTCTGCTAATGATTGCAAAATGTGTATACACATATGATGTAATTGGGGGGAGGCCAGAGGAGAATGTTTAGGTTGTGTGCTTAGAAAAAGGCAACTTGGGCATAGAGAATGTTTCTAAGTATTTGTCCTTTATGTTCTGTTTCTCCCTTCTTCCAGTGTATGTAGTAGGCTTGATTTGGTATCAATTTTTAAGGTACATAATGCATTCCTGTGTGCTGTATTGAGTATCAGTACTTCAAATACATTCTTACCTACCTTCCTTTACAAAAAAAGCATTTTTAAGGGGAAGGAAGACAGCAGCACACCTTGTAGACCATACTTCCTGATGTGGTAAGAAAATCAAACAGAATATTACCTTTCGGTCATCTGTCTCTATCACCTGAGATGACTTGTATGAATCACTGACAACAAGATCAGCAGGAGTCAGCAGAGGTCTGAAAGCAGTAGTATGAGCTTGGAAGTCTTTCTGTCTTGCCTTCCCATGTTGACATGGGAAACTGTAGTTAGTTTCAGAGTGATCCTGTATGACTCTGGATCCAACCTGGACCCACAGTAGCCTAAATTTTCAACTGGGAGCAAATGGAAGTTGGAGTTCTGGTTTGGGTTTAGTGCTGTTTGAGTACTGGTAGATTATTTTTGCATTCAAATTGACTTGAAGCTGCAACTAGATTAGCATCATGTGCTGTTTGAACTGAAATGTCTTGCTTGACTCAAGACTGTCATGTGAATAGTTCATGTATTTTACATCTGAATCATTTTTGTCTATAAATCTGATAAATTCTGTACCCTTCCTCTTCTTCCTCTGTCCATGCACAAGTGGAAAATGGACTGTACGAATCACTTTATTTCAGCAGTTTCATGTACTTGTTCCAGTAAGCTTCAAGTTAATTCCTTTCTATTTGTGCGCATCCCTTAAAAATGAATCTTCATGTGTATACTGTGTGCATTCTGACACTTAGATACTGCTCCAGGAAATCGTTGCTTTATTTTTTCCCCCTGTGAGGCAGTGGGGTTACTGGTACTCTTAGTTCAGCAGATTTAGCAAAAAGAGGACCTTTTCTGTACTTGTACTCAGGTGTTTAGACGTGGGGTGAACTGCCTGTTTATCTTGGCTGGGAAACACAAGCTGTAACTTTTCAGATGGTCAGGGGTGATAATTATTCTCAGTTACTCAGTTTACTAAATATGGGTAAATCATCACTTTCACCTTTTCCATGTTTGTATTTTGTGTGTAGACCTTGAAGATACAGAGTAGGCATACTATAGTAATGGTAATCTTCTAATCTTTCTGCAGTGACATTAGTTAAGGATGTTGAGGTCAAGTCTCATGCATCAATATAAAATCTAAAAGTCATTTATCTTCTTGTCAGCAGGTGGTAACTGAGAGGCAGTTGCTAGAAGAAATTATTGAAGAACTTTAGGTGTATATTGGAAGTCTAAAAACAGGAACAAAAAACTCAATATTTTTGTAATGCCTAGTGATGTGAGAAACTTGAACTGATTTAGTGATCAACTTACCAAAATTATTGTAGTGCTTTGAGTGTGGGAATTTTTTTTTTATTTGAGCTAAAAAAGAATTTAATTGTAAACTTGATTTCACTGGTGTCCCTTTATAAATTAGACAATAATGTTGTGTTGCACCTTGTTTTGAGTTCTGTTCCAAAATTTCATAGTGGATTTTTTTCCCTAACTGCTAAATGCTTTTTGTCCTCAGTATTTAGCACATGACAATAGAATGTAGAAATTGATTTTTGGGGAAGGAAAGACAAGGAACAATGACAGTGTCTGTGTAACAGCTGTCAGATGTACTAAGAAGAATAGTAAAACAAGATTTCTCTCCCCCTCTTCCCCCTTGTTTTCTTGTAATGTTAGGGGTAAATCTGAACCTAAAAAAAGCCCTAAGCAAACAAAATACCCCATCTTATTGTAATAAGTATATTATATTATCTTGATACATTAATTTTTGCATAGGTTTTTTTTTTATCAGTAAGGCAAAAATGTTGTTACTGGTGCTGCCACAACCTCTTATCTTTGCTTGTTATGAAGCTTTGCCTCCCCAGATGAGAGCTTTAGTATTCTGGCACCTACTGAATAGATTCTAACAGCCTGTTTAGTCCTGTTTCCTCTTCCCTCTCCCTTAAAAAAGATTAAATATCTTGCAGGGGTGAGCTGCCAGTATAGCATATAACCATGTGAGTTGTACTGTTCCAAGTACTGTTTGGTTTCTTCTGTCTTGAAAAATATGTTTCATGATTAATAAAAATAAAGGTAAGTCAGAGTTTTCTGATCAGATTTATATTGATACTTTCTGTTTGAATGTAAGTACTGGGAACTCAGTTTCTGAATCTGTAAAAGAAAATGCAAGTAGTTAAAGGTTTTACAAAATTAGTTTTCCTACCTTCTTAGGAAAAAAACCCAAACCCTTTAAAAAAAAAAAAAACAAACAAAAAAAACCAACCAACCAACCAAACAAACAAAAACAAATGAAAAAAAAAAAAAAAAACAAAGAAAAAGAAAGTGACATGGAAAATACCATGGAAGTATTTGTCTGGGCTCTTGACACTGAGAGGATGATTGATAGCTAGGATTATGAAACCTTGTTGAAGTCATCTGGACAGTCTGGCTAGACTTCAAGTTCTTATTTTTCAAGTGTGCTTTCTACCTAGGTGATCTGTCATCTGCTCATTTCCTGAAACTGTTCTATGTATCTTTTGATGGTCCTACAAGAAGCAAGTGGAGGGAGGGAAAAAAGGCATTTTGATAAAGTAGGCATGGAGTGCCTTTACGCAAACATCTGATTATTGGAGTTTTGAATGTTTGGACTCTGTAGCATTAGGTTCAAAAATGGAGATGTAATTTCAGGAGTTTACCCATTTACTTTCTGATTCAAGAGCTGAGCCCTTTCTATTTTATTTTCTTTCTCCCTCCATGTACTAGGGAGAAGGTGAAGTTTTTAGTTCTGCTGTCACACAATTGGTCTTAAAAGGACATGGCAAAAAGGAATCATGTGGTCTTTGTTAGACCACAGAATGATGTTGTGTAACTGGGATACCTCAGGGATAATATGTAAGTTATTTTCTCTTGTATAATGCATAAGTTATGTTCTTCGTACAAAGCCACACATCAGTAATATGGAATGTGTGATCTTACACTTCTGTTAGAGTACAATTCATTTAAAAAGTTTTTCTAGTATCATAAATGAAGAGGATAATGAGAAGTATGGTGAGGCTTCAAATATTTTAGACTAGATAGGCTATTAAGTCAGAAAGCTCCTGTGTATTGTCTAGAGACAACAGGAACTACCATAGGAAATATGAACCTGTGTGATTGAATGGTGAAGTGTGATAGGTTCCTTGCAGGAGGTTGGTCTTGCATAAGATAAAAGCTTTAACCAGGTTGAACAAAAGTGGTTTGGTGTGTGTTTCGGTTTTGTTCTCCCCTCCCTCCACCTCTGATAAAAGTTGTATTATTAGGGCAAGATAAACCTTTTAACTGCCATTAAATAAAAGCAAAATTTCTTCAAATAAAGAATGTGTTTTCATACAATAAAGCCATGCTGGTAGGATGATAATGAAGAAAATCTGATGAATCTAAGAAATTACCAAAATTCTGTCATAGCTTACAGTGCCTTGTCAGTAAAAGAGTAGAGTGAGCTCTCACAAAACTGGGGGGCCTCTACTGTTGAGATTGAGGTATGGTAGATGGGCTGCTTTGCCCCAAAAAGTGCTGATCATTAGACCAGCAGTTTTTATATAGTGTCTTTGAACCAAGTGGCATTAACAGGAACTGGGTGAAACAGTGTGGTCTTTATAATTTTCAGATTAGTGCACTGCTTGAAGAAAGACTTTATTAAATGTAAGGTTGTATAATCTGCTAGGACTGTAGGCAGGTTTCTCTAGCACCCTTCTCACCTTCTGGCCAATTATTTAGATGAAATGCACCTATGAAAACAGTTTCTTAAAGGCCATGGGTGACAGATTGTCAGAGTTGTGAAAGAATAATGATTTGAAGTTGATAAGTACTTGCACAAACTGGAAAGTGCCGTATTATGATAGCAGGTAGTATTTTTATGACTCACCTAAATACCAGGCTTCAAAGGATAAGCAGTTACTTTTAAGATGGGTAAGGAAGAAAGATCTCCAGTGGTTACAGTATTTTCTGTTCTGAATTTTCCAATTTTTGTAATACAGTCCAGTTAAAGTGCTCGGAATATTTTAGTGTGTCATGACAAAATTTTCTTCATCTCAAATCTGACATCACTGGCAAGTTCATGGATAGCCTGTAAGGTCACAGTTCTGTTAATAAGCGGGCATCATATAATGAATTTATTCTGCGTCTTCCCTGTCACCATTGTGGGAGTTTGTTGAGGATTGCTACTAATAAATAATGAACTGTGTTTGTTTGAGTTAATTTGTCTGTGTAGGTATTGTGAGCTGGAGACTGCCCTCTTTCCTGTTAACTCTAGGTAGAGGAAGAGCATTGGAGGGTTTTGCACTTCTGTGAGTGTGGTGAAGATCTGAAAACTTCAGGTGGTAAATAATAGTGAGGTGGTATTTCAGTCATATTCTACTTACTTTTAGGTGAAACAACTTCTCTTTAACGCTGTTTTGTAAAAATAAATTTTAATTAAAGTTTCTGATTTTATTCCATATAGATTAGTCTCAGAATTTTTGAGTGAATTCTGACTAAGGATTAATGCTGTATTTCAGTTGCTTGCGGGAGGCAAGAAGTTTATCTTGGCTCTGTCCCCCTTCCCTTTTTTTTTTTTTTTTTTTTGTCTTCTGTACAGGAGTGATCATCACTTGGTCAGAGATGATGGCATTATTTGTACCATGCATTAGCTATTATTTTTCTATCTATACACAGCTCTAAAAACAAACAGACAGTGCTCTTCTTTTCTTCCACATTACTTAAAAGATACAGACAAATTTCACTTGATTGTCAGATTTGGTAACCGCATCTTTCTGTGTTGACAGTGCAGGTCACTTGAGTATACTGGGTAGCCTTACTTGTTTATGTAGGTTTGTGGATGTTGTAGCCCATGAGGTAGCTGAGGCAGATTCCTCACTTCCATCAGCCTCCCAGGCATTTTTGCCTACATTAATTTCCGGTTATTCTACCTAGTCAGAAGTGTTTGAAGAACAGTCAATTAGGAAAAACTATGGCACCACCAAAATCAGTTTTAAGTGCAAGAAACATCTTAAGTGAGGATCATGATCCCAGCAGTGGTGTCTGTAATGTCTTTTAGACCTACTTGGAAACACAAAAAACTGGTTTTCAGAATTACATAATAGCAAGCATAAAATCTGTTAAGAGTGATGATTTGTTAGCGGAGGTGCAGGTGGCAGTGGAATAACCCTTAACCTGTGATAGCTGATTTGTGCAGACTAAGTTGATAGTTTCTTTCCAATTATTGGGTAGGAATTAATATAATTTTTTTACTTTTTTAGGAGAGTAAGATGGTATGTTGAAGTTTTCTGTAAGCTGTAGATGAAGCTATTCAAGGGTCTATTCTGAGTAAACTGGTGCCAGAATTGAGTAGCCACTTAAACTGTAAACAGGTGCTTGTGATATCTGCTAGTAATAATAATCTGTACCTGCTTTTGGCTTAACAGGTTTTTCTTCCTGCATATTCTTGAAAATTGTATGATTCCTCCTTAACTTTATGTGTTGCTTGTGACACAATTTGACATTTGTGGTATTTGATAGGAAAATGCTCAATGTTTAGATGAGGAAAGTGAGATAACCCAATGGCCTGATTGCTTTCCAGTTGATTGTATTTGATGACTTGTGTAATGGAACCGAGACAGAACTGCTGCTGTCTAGAAGGAGAATGAGGTTTAGGCACTTCAGAGCATGCCAAGATGTTGGATGTTAATTTTCAAACTTCAGTAGTGAGATAAATTTTAAGAAATTAGATAAAGACTTAGAGATGCCTTGTAGATGCCACTGAATCATCCTGAAGATACCGATTTTATCAATAGAAGACACAAGTTCAGAATTTATGTCCGCAATGCTTGTCTTACCTTTTGTAAGTGCCCGTTTTTCACTGCAGGCTAGTTAGGTGTTTTTTTTTTCTTGCAATCTAGTGTTTGGCAAGGATGAGTGTGTTAAAATATGTTCATCTCAAAACTGGAGACTTCAGCTAAAAAAAAAAAACTAGGACTTCAGCTAAGATACTACACTTTGTCAGATGGGCAAAGTGTATTTATTAGGCACTGTATGTGTTTCCTTGCAAAGTGGTCTGTGTTTTTGAAATTCTGATATTCTGGGAGGAATTTGCACTTAGGTATTATACAGCTACTGAAGATTGGGGATATTTTGCTTCAATTGCCTAGTAATTTGTGGATTAGTCTATAAAGGTGCATTAGTTTACTGATCTTTGAATAGGGATAGCTGAGGTGCTATGTGTATCTGTCTTGGACTTGGTTGTGTGTTCTGTCCTCCTCAGTGAGAGACAAGGAGTAACTGGCATACAGGTAGGATTGTGGTGTTCACTTTTGACAGTCAAGTGAATTGCAGATTTGCTCTACAGTCAAAAGCTGCTGCTGATGCTTTTTAGTTGACTACTTTAAAAAAAAACACTTCTAGCAGTGGCACCCAGTGGGTATAATATCATCTGACAGTGACCTATTAAAATGAGATGGAAGTTGTTTTCTATTGCAAATAATTAGAATGATTTTTGTTTTTTAAAAATAATAGAAGTTATGACATTATTTCTTTTGAAATCCTTAGCATTAGGGTCATAGAAAGATATGTGTGGTTTTTTTGTTGTTGTTGTTTCTAAGTACAAAACAAAAGTGGACAATACTGAGAAATACTTCAAAAATTCTGTAACCTGGTTTCTAATGAAAGGTACAGCAACTAGGCTGTGTCAGCACAGAGCAGTAAGCAAATGTACTTTGCATTCAGTGAGTCTGCCATCAAGTGAGTCTTTGCCACCTCACTGAATGTGATGATTTTTATTTTCTTTCATTCACTAATTTAAATGATTATTTTTGTCAGTTTGTAATATTAAGTTTAGTCTTTCAGATCATCACACTCTTAAAATAAGTGTATTTGAAGGTAACTTGTGAAGAAAGAATGTTTTCCTTTTGCTTGTGTGAAATAAAACTGGTGAGATCATTGTGACAGATAAAAGTGATTATTTTGTTAAAAAATATGTGATGTAAAATTTCCTGGTTTTAAACTGAGCTGACTCAATCTTCTGCTTTCTTTTGTTGTTTTTATTTAACAGGGTTTGTGGATGCACTTAGATGTTTGCAATGAGCACTGTGGCTGGCATGCCCCAGTGTTTTGGATACCAATGCATAGGACTCCATAGTAATCGAATTTATCAGAAACGAACGTCATGAGCATAGTGATCCCGTTGGGGGTTGACACATCAGATACTTCTTACTTGGAAATGGCTGCAGGCTCAGAGTAAGTATGTGAACTTAAGTTGTAAGTTTTCTTAACATTTTTTTTCCTTCTGCTGCCCCTGCTGTACTTTTTCCATGCAGTTGGCCTTAGGAGTCTCCTTAGTTTTATTGAATCTTTGATTACTTAAGAATAAAGTGACAGTTATTAATTTAGCTCAGTTTCTTCCTCTTCAGGGGAGCAAAGAAGAGAAGCTAAAGTGTTCCACAGATGTGTATTTTCCTTGCTTACCAGACCAAGAAATACAGCTGCTACCTCACTTGCTTTTCATACTTAATACTTTGCTTTGCTGAATTGTCTAATATCATGTTTTCCCCAAATTTTTATGTTGAAAAGCTTGTATAAATTTACATGTTAATCATTTAAGTTAGTGCCTGGTTATTAAGGATTACAAAGAGCTAATGAAATCGCGAATTCAAAAAAGCATAGTGAATTTCTGGGATTAGGGGGTTTTGAGAGGGAGTTGTGGGGTTTTGTTTTGGCAGGGAGTTGTTAGTGTTTTGGGGGTGTGTTTTTTTGTGTTGTCTTTTTCTCTCTAGTATTGTCTGAATCTCTATAGAGTACGGATAGGCTAGAGCTTGGGTGTTGTTTATCTCTGACTGGAGATTTTTCCTGTCAAACGCCTTTGTGTATGTTTACTGACTTATCTGTGGAATGCTTCGAGAAATAGGATTTTGGATAACTTGACTCTTAAAGAGGTAAAAGACCGAGGTGGTGTTACACTTTCACCACTGTACATAGGTACCTGTACATTTCAGAATAGCATAGGGTTTTTTTGTTGTTATTTGTTTTCTGTTGTTTTTTCTTTTTTTTTCCTCTTATTTTCTCTGTTGCTTTTGTATTAGTAGAATATATGACAGGTGAGTGTTTTTGGAAGAGGTAGGTGTTGGAAGATACTATAGTTTATTCATGGATTACAAAAATTATCTTTAATCTTCTGTACTTCTTTGCATATGTGTACAGAAAAGCACACCACTTTTTTTCTTATGTCTATCAAAATGTTAAATTGATCATATATTAAATTGAGTTTTGGTATGTTAGAGTTGTTTTTTTTTTTGGGGATTTTTAGTTTGTTTTTTTTTAACCACGTGAGATGCTGGTACTCCGTGCCTTCCTTTGGGCCTTTGTTTGGTAATGTTAAAGATTCTCCTTATCTTGGGTTACCACAAAAATGCATTTACGTGTTCAGATGCTGAAACAATGGATTAGATTTCCTTTACATGCATGCTTGAAATCTTTCAGAAATTGGAAATAAACTTCCTCAAATGTTCCTTCATTTCACAGGTACAATAAATGACTGAATTTTAAATACTTTTTTGCTTGAGAGTGTGCTAAGTAATACTACTCAGTTTTAGAAGCTAATGGCTTTCCTTCAAAACTGAAACATGCACTGCAAGCAGAACTCTTGAGCATCTTTTTAAAAGGATATTTCTCTCATTTATCTGAAGAAAACCAAGAGTATGCAGTTTAAAGCTTTTTGTCACATTAAACTTCCGAAGCTGTTTTGTTGATCTCTTCTGCCATGAACACTAATTTCTTTGGTGCAGAAAGTTTTTTAACTTGAGTGACCCATTCACAGCTCTCTTCATTATCTTTTTCTGTGGTTTTCTTTTTACGTTCGGAGAAGGTCATGATTCCCGAGGTTGCTGACATTTCTTACACAGCATGTTGTGCTGAAATTAAAATAAATATAGTTGTTAGTATAAACAAAATAGAGTACTCAGTGTGTTATTTGCTTGATATTGCCGCATGGCAACCCGGTTAGGAGCTACTTTTTTTTTCAGATGTTCAGTGACTATTAACAGTTAGATTAATTCTGCAGTACTTACACTGAAAATAAGTGTAGTTGTGTGTAGCTGTGTGAATTGGTTTACGCTGATTTAAAAGCTGTGTCGCTGTCTGAAGTGTGACACAAGGGTGTCTCCCTAACCTACAGTCTTAGGCAGTTGTAAACCTCTGTCCATGGATGTGATTTAGGTGTGTTTTTTACATTTCTTGCTAGAGAGTAGCAAGTTTGATATACATTGTATTGATTGTGGTTATAAATTGGCTTTGAGCAAGTTCTGGGGTTTTCTGAAGGGGGAGAAGTTGGAATTTCTTCACTGTGACTGACAGGTCTGATAGTGCTTCACCAGTTGCTGAAGCATGAGCAAACACAGGGATGGGGGAGTGGCAAACCTGATTATATAGGAGAAGGAGCCTAGGAAAATAGTTCAGGGTAGTCTCTTAGTGCCTACAGATTTTTTCTTATGCTTCACTCTAAGGTATAAGCCTATTAAAAAGGTGGATAGTTTGTGTTAGTATGTAGCTTCACATATTAATTTAATTATCATAGCAAATAGCTATGTGGAAAATTAACTCATTAAAAGATTTGAACACCTTAAGAATCATAGAATAGTTAGGATTGGAAAGAACCTTAAGATCACTGAGTTGGTGAAATGTTCTGTCTCTTATATTAACTTGTATCTAAGTGAGCTCTCCAGTGGTGCATTTGTCTTTGTAGTTCCTTAATAGAACATGTACATAGTTTGCCTTTATTTGTGAAAGGCTTACTAAAGATGAATATGTGTGACTTCTTACTATTAAAGACACTGTAATAGTAAGCAGAGTCAGCTATTTAGGAAGGTTTGAAATGTACTTCCTTACGTAAAAGAGCATTAGTCTAGTTTAGAGCATGAGTATAGGCTACACATAGTGAAATGCCATTTATGGTACTACTCTACTGCTGCAGTCTTCAATAAATGAAAACCTGTCATCCCTTGACTGTTGCTGAAACAAGGATTTACTTGTTTTAATATATATTTTAGGGCAGTGGGAAGCTTGCCACTTCCTACAGATGGTATCAGGCCAGCCTGTACTTGCAGGGCCTGCTAGAAAATGCTTAAGGTAGCAGAACCCAGTCTGGCAGAGAAGATGGTGCTCAGTCTTTGTTGTTTAGGTAGCGAAGCCCATCAGAAATAGGAAATATTGTTTTTCAGAAAAAATACATTCGTTTACTATACTGATTTTCAGCTACATACTGCTCACATATGCTGGTGCGAAGTGAAGGCGAACCTTGACAATTAGACCTGTGAAACAGTTGTGTCAGATTGATCTTGCTGGAGCAAGAGGTTTCATTTGGAATTTTGACGCTTGTAAGAATTACTAGTACCTGAAAACTGGGATATACACCTGCCTTAGAAGATTTTAACTTTATTGAGATTTTTCTTTCCCATTTGAATATCTACATTTGTATACAAGTGGTTGGTGGCCCCAAAATTCTAAAGGACTGACTGTATTATTTTGGGTGTTATCAAAATCTGCTTTCTTTTTATTATTACATGATCAGAAGCAAAACAGTATTTAAAAGGTATGGGTGGGGAGACAAGACTTTTTAAAAAAGAATGACTAGTGCTTAGAATGGTTGATAGTTGATCTTCTAATACGATTTAACTATGCAAGTGTAGAAACCGAGTTTTTGTGAACTCTTATCTCATGTTGCTTATTTCATTTCTCGCTATTGCCATCTGCTGGCAACATGCAGAATATCTTCAGTTTGCATTATGCTTAGGAATATAAACGGTAGGAAATGACCCAGAACATGAGTTATTTCACTTGCAGACTGAAAATTATTTGAGTGAGAGTTAAAAATATGTGCAGCTTTGCTTTTTTAAATTCATCTGAGACAATACTATGTTCCTGTTTCTCAAGCTACAGGAATGTCTTAAATCATTGCAGCCCAAGAGCATGGGGAAGGCTTTTCTTGTGAGGCTTCTTGTTTAGTTACTTCTGAATATTTTGCATCATTTTGGATTACCACAACACTTAAAAAAAAAAAAAAAACTTGAATTTTATGGAAATGCCATGATCAGTTTGTCATGATAATATCTGTTAATTTTAGCACATAATATTAGGATTTTAGTTTAAACTTCAAATATATTGTAATGCAAACATTAGTTTTGATGAAAACTAAAAATACCATCACTATGTCCCATAGGTAGACACTAAAGGTGCTGCTGTTTAAGTTGAAAAATGCGATATACTCTGAATATTGCCAAGCTTAGTACCTCAGCGTTACAGAACTGGCTTATGTTCAAAAAATAAAAGCAAGAAAAAGCTCCTCGTGTTCATTCAGATCTGAACACTTACACGTTCTCTTCCTGAAAACTGGGTTTTTGGGATGCCCATAAAAATGCCAATGGTAAGGTAGGTGTCTCTAATACAGTAGTTAATACCTTGCTACTTGAGCCCTGCTATTTGAGTAAAAAAAATATTTTAAATTGATTTTAAATTGAATCGTGTTTCACACTTGAATCTTCTGTACAAGTAAATATTTTACCAAGAGGTACTCCTTCCCAAAGCTCTGCAGTTCTGTGATGCCTGTTTAGAAAGGTCTTGTCCTCTGGACAAACAGTAGTATCGAGGCTGTGTTTGCTGTTCAAGATGGGGATCATGTGCATGGTGGGTAGAAGAGGTGTAACAAGGAGTTTGGTGAAGGGCATGTTAAAGTGTTGGCAGACCTGCCTGCCTAAGTTAGAAGGTTGTCTACTTCTATGGAGAAATGGTACTCATTCTGTGCTGCTTATTTGGTGAATATCGCTTTTCTCCTGACTGCAAAGGAGGCCTACAGTGATCAATTTTTAGCTTGAGTGAATGGTCCACCACCTCCTTCCCATATCTGTCTTCTCCACACTGTTCTCCACCCCAATCTAGCATTTGAGTGGATAAATGGGAGCGTAACAGGTGTATTCAAAGCTCTGGTGAGCATCTGTTATAATTCAAAGAAGTATTGGTGCCCCCCCCCCCATGATAAGCATTTGAAAAAACTTTCCTGAAAGCTGTCTTACCTCTAATTTTGTATTTAAGTTAAAAGTTCTAGTACAAATACTTAATTTCCTTTGTGTCTCACCTGATTTTCTCCCACTCTCTTACTGTCTTTCCTTGCTCAGGTAAAGCATTGCTTTTTGCTTTTTTAACCCTGTACTCTGAATCTAGTTCATGAGTATCAAAATAGTCGGAGATTAATGCATTTATTTTCCATATTTTGTTTTTGGAAGCGTAATGCTTCTGCTTCCCACAACTGTTATGCCTCTAAATATTAAACTTGGTTCTCTTAAGTGGTTTATAAATTGCCAGAGTGGGAAGAAATGATTTTGGGGAGTAGGGTATATAGTCTTGCCTCCTATTTTGAAAGATTTACAATGCTTTTTTAATTTTTGTAGTCAGAGCTGTCTTTTTCTTTTTAGGACATTTCCATTCTGGTATCTTTCAGTGAATGCTCCTGTGTTGAAATAGCTGGTATTTAGGTCATGGTAATAATTAATTTTAATGAAGGAAACTCTCCTGTATTAATTGTTGCATTGCTGAAGGATGGATAGTACCTGAATTCCTCACTTCCTGCTCTGAAAGCTGGTTTTCATATACTGATGCAAATAGGACCTGTGTTGAACATTGAATGCATAGGGGGTAAGAGTAACTGTGCTGCTGTTTGTCCCATTGTATAAATGTTGGAGAGTAACAATAGAGAAATAACAGTGTTCAAGACCCTCTTGAACTGGAGAAAGATAAGTTAATTTCTGCCCTAGCTGTGGTGGATGAGTGGGTAGTGACTCGTTCATGGGCATTTTGATTGGCCAGATCAACAGAAGGATTAACCGGATGATATTAATGGTGTATGACTGCTCCACAAATGCATTATGTCAGTAAATAGGTAAATGCAAATCTGTTGGAAAGGCACAGCTTCCAGCTGGTGGTTTGGTTGTTCTTGTTGTTTGGGGTGGTTTTTTGGTTTTTGGGTTGGTATTTCTTTTTTTTAAGTCATAGGGTTTCAACCTAGCAAAGTCTGAACTGCTTCTAGAAGGTAATTCCAACAAACTGAGTAAAATCATTTTCAAATTGAGGAGTGGTGTAAGAGAGTAAATGAGGATTTTTCTGGGTTGATAACAAAGGGCAAGTGTTGTCGGAGTTGGGTTGGTTTTATCTCGTGCTAGTCTGAAGTTGTATTTCCAATGTCAATACTTAACATGATTTGTGCACTCACATGTTTGCTCACTCCCTGAAAAAATGGAGCCTGAGGGCTCTTAGACATTAATGGTTTAGAAAAAAGATGTTGTTTTTTTTCTTTTTTTTATTTGGACTGTAGAAACTAAAAAGAAATAATAGTTAAAACACTACTGGGTGATGACTTTAATTTGTCCGTATAGTAAACTCACGTGGGGAAATGGGCTCATTGGTAGTAGAGTGCTTTTGAGCAGACGTGAAAATACTGTGTATTATTTTCAGAAAGCTAATGATTCATTATATTAATAGAAAAAAAAATGTTACCAACAAATGTAAGTTGCTGGTGTCCTTTTAAATCAAATTAGTATCACTTCATGGCATAAAAAAAAAAGTCTCTATTTAATGTCTCACAGTCTAAGAAAAAATGCTTTGTTTTTTCTTTAAACTTTGAATCAGTGATACCAACTTTACATAAAACCTCAGTTCAAGGAATTAGAATGTTTATGATGGGAAGTAGACTTCACGTATAATGAAACTAAAATTAGAAAGTGAAAAAGGCTTGATCTGTGATGCGAGTCAAAAGCCGCTTCAGTTTTTAATACTGATATTTTGTCCTGCCTTTCAAGGAAGAAAACGCACCAAAACAAAAAACAGCCCAACCAAAACCTCCCAAAACTAACCAACAGGGAAAAAAAAAAAAAAAACCCAACAAAAAAACAAACCACAAAAAGCAAACAGACAAATCCAACCAACTAAAACCCTGGGCAAACCCAGAATATTTAGGTAAACTGAGTTCATTTCAAGCTTATCCTGGTGTGATTAAATCATATGATGCAGTGAAAAAGCTACAAGTTACTGACTGAAAGTGCCTCCATCATGAGTGTCTATATAAATGCTTGCATGCACGTATGAATGTAACTGCTGAGGAAAGGTAATGAAAGTATAATGTCTTGTGTTCAGAAAGTTCTATTGTAGTATGCCTTCTCTTTTTGTCTTTCATGTTGCAGTTTAGTGCATATAAACGATAGTTTGCCTATTAAAGAAGGTGCTGCTTTTCATCACCAGACCCTGTCTCATAATTTCTTACCTTCTTTTTTTCTTTTTTTTCAAGATAAATCGGGAAGCTGCCTTTTTTACGTTGGTTTTGCCCTACTTTTAATTTGTATTTGCAGAAACCGCACCCTCCTGCCTTGACTGCAGGTCTGTATGGATGCTTGTGGGGGTGCAGTAATGCTGCCACTAGATGTCATTGCAGAACTGAACAGTACTGGTGGCAGTGCAGACCTGCGGGAGTTTGCAGTTCTGCATTTCAGCTTCTATCTTTTGACATAATTAAGCTGAAGTCCTTTCTGCAGCTTCTGTTACAACTCTCCAGGCGTGGGCATACATCCCGATCACTCCCTGATGAAGTGTGTAACATGCTTTTCTGACCCACATTTGAAGGTTTTGTCATGTGATTCAGCATGCACTTTTTTGAGAGAAAAATTTTGTCGCTCTGAAGAGGCATAAATTCTCTGCTGCACTGGAAGCTTAATTTTAAATTAAATAAGATTGTTTGATTTTCCCTCTCCTACCACCCTTTAATGTTTTGGAGTGAGGGAGCTGTTGGAGGTCTGTCCGTCCATGCCATCCCTCTTTGTATGCTCCTTTAAACAGAATCAGCAGGCAATCAGAAGTTGTGCAACAAGTACCTTTAATCTATTAATAAAAATTATATATTAATTGCATTTATTTTTTCTTCTGTCTTTTGCCTTGCAGACCAGAATCTGTAGAAGCTAGCCCTGTGGTAGTTGAAAAATCGAACAGTTATCCACACCAATTGTATACCAGCAGCTCGCATTCACACAGTTACATTGGTTTGCCCTATGCAGTAAGTTTCATGCTAAGTATTCTGTAAAAAATAGATTATGTAAAATGTGCTGTTTTTAACTGAAAAAACTGATTCACATTGACATTTTTGTACCTTACTGGGAGTTGGGTAGGCTGACTAAAGACTGTTGAGTAGAAACATGATGCGCTTAAATGTAAAGCATAGTTGAGAAGGTAAAAAGCATGAACAGTGGTAGAAACAAAATTTTAAACTTAACTAAAAATAAGTCTCTGAAGTCCTTTACAAAGTGAATTCTTATTTTGGCTTAAACGTTCTTCAGGGTATAAACATTTCAACAGCTATATCTTACTTTTCCACAAAAATCTAGGACCACAACTATGGTGCTCGGCCGCCTCCAACACCTCCAGCTTCTCCTCCTCCCTCAGTGCTTATAAGCAAGAGTGAAGTAGGCATATTTACCACTCCCAACTTTGATGAAACCTCCAGTGCTACTACCATTAGTACGTCAGAGGATGGAAGCTATGGAACTGATATTACCAGATGCATTTGTGGCTTTACACATGATGATGGATATATGATCTGTTGTGACAAATGCAGGTAACAGATATTAAAATAATTAAAAAAATAGAAAACCTAACTAATTTGTTTGTGCCTTTTCTTGTATATTGTTGCTTAATAAAGGTATTCTCCTCCTGCCCCCCCCCAAAAAAAAAAAAAAAAAAAAAAACAACAACAAAATCTTTCTTTGTTTTGTTCAACTTGTTAATATCATGAAATTAAGAGCTAGGTATTAGTTCCTAATCTGCATTACTGAGAAGTAAAGCATCTTAGTAAATTATGTATATGTCAGTCAGCTCACAGAAAGCAAAATAAGCTGAAAGAAACTTCCGAAATACTGGTTTCTCTGTGCATGATCTCTGTAATAGGAATTCTTTAGTTTCAAAGGACACAGTTTTATGAATTTTCATAGCTGTGAAAAGACTAACCTGGACTCTTCCTAGAGAAGCTGAAGTTTAAACATTCAGTTTCTATGTTTGTGCTTAAGCACCTACTTGATCATAGTAAATAAGTAGGTGCTATTAAATACTTGGACTGTGAAAAATAATCTTATTAAAAACATCAGCTCTAGAATCTTCTAGGAGAAGCAAGCCTGCTGTTTCTGCACTTAGTATTAGCCTGTATTTTTATGTTCAGTATGCTTAATGAATGCTACCGAATTTATTAGATTATTATATATTTCTAAAATGATTGTTACCTAATTAAAACATTATTTTGAGTTCCATTCTTCTGTCTACTTACATAAAGAACTTGTTACTAAATTTTGGTGGTCCTTGATTCTGATAACCTTTTTGCTTATTCTGAAATGTATTAAGATGTTCTTTCAGCAGTGGAGCTGTAGGCAGTCACCAGTTACATAGAGTATGCTTCTTTTGAAGAAGAGATTCTCCATGAGGAGTTGGAGAGAGGTGTGATAAATTCACAAGTAGCAAGATAACAATGATTTTTGTGTCACAGTTCTTCCTAGCAGTGTAGGAATGAGCATGAAGTCTGTCTGTCATAGGTTAGCCTGCAGTCTAGCAAGCAGCCTCTCTTCCCTGACTGTGGAAAGCAGTTAAAGCTCCTCCTGTGCTACACAACAGTGCTACCAGTTGTGTGGAATGTGTATATATGAACATGTATTCATATTTTCTGTTAAAATATATAAATAAAAATATTTGTGTATATATAACAGAAAAATAAAGATATTAAGTATGTATTTATGAAAGCAAATGGAATCCTTTTATTTTAAAACAAACCTCTTGCTACAGCATAGAGCATAAGTCTTGTTGCTGAGGGTGTTTGTCTCTGTCTTGTTCTCCATTGTGATAATTTACCGTTTTTTATTTCCAGTGTTAGAGAAAGATTTCCAAGAGGGAAAGTGAGTCTAAAGAAGCAGAGAGACACCGGGAGGCAGCCACAAGATTGGAATTACAGTGATCAGTGGAATAGAAAATCAGCTAGCAGAGTGGTGGCGAAGACAGTGGTTGAGATGTAGTTTTAGGCAGTATTCAATTTGCATAAAGATCACAATAAAAAAAAATGGCTTGCGCTCTGTTTGTTTGTCTGCATGCATGTGTGTGTTATGCACACAATTCTAAAAATTGTGCTTAAAGGTGATTTTTGTTCTTTTTATTTCCAAGTGTCTGGCAGCACATTGACTGCATGGGGATTGACAGGCAGCATATTCCTGACATTTATCTGTGTGAACGTTGTCAACCAAGGTGAGTAGTTTGGTTGATTTTGAGCTCTTAACTGACCAGATTGAGTAAAGACTATGAAAAAAGAAGGTACTGGAGCAGCCAGCAAATAAAACAGACCATGTAGCATAATCCTAACTGTTCTAGTTAAAGGGGCTACATTTCTGATGTAGTTGATCTTACCAGTCTCCATTCTCTTGTTCCCAGCAGCTTATTGTTTCACCTCCCTAGGCAGCAGGGATAAACCCTTGAAAAGCTTATTGAAACCACAATAATTCCTGGATCCTATCTTGGGCTAACTAATGCGTAGATAACCCATTCCATATTTAATTTCATGGCTGTCATATGTTAAGAGCCTCTATTTCTTAGTGTCTTTGATTTTACGACCCCACTCCAGTAGGCTGCAGTGCTCACTTGGAGGATTTCTTGCTCTGGAAATTTTTTATTATATGCCCCCCTCTCAAATGTCATATGACGTAGCAAGGAGGGCATTTTGTGTGCTGTGATGTGATGTGATGTATAAAATATAAAGTATAAAATGTTACCTGTTGACTTGTGTTGCAGATTATTAATTAAACAATGAATACAAGATGTGTTCAGAACATTTTAATTACCAGTAAATGATTCTTTCATTTCTGTGAAATAGTTTAGAGCTTGTATTGTGCCAATTGTTTTGAAGAATCTGCAGGAAAATAGTGTAATACTTACCTGTAATCTGTGGGCAAACTGTCACTCTTTTTTGTGAGCTGTTGAGTTTCATTTTGTTTTAAAGTGATTCGGATACGTGCATGTGCTTTGCAGTAAAGTGGAATGGAACAGTGAAAAACTTTGTTTTTCTAAGTATCTAAACATTCAGCTAGTTTACTGTTTCTTCTGCAGTAGTTGATGGAAGCGCTGACTATAGAAAGGTCTGTTTTAATACTTAGATATATTGATGTGTAAGTGTGAAGAATGGAATAAAACTCAATTTTTAATTTCAGGAATTTAGATAAAGAAAGGGCAGTGCTGTTGCAACGAAGGAAAAGAGAAAATATGTCTGGTGAGCAAAGCTTTAAAGTTTTTTGTGTAATAAAAGTTATAAAATAAGTATGTATCAACTGCACAGACTTCAAAGTGTATGTACATTGTTCCTTCAATTTTGATAGCCTTCTGCTTATAAAGTTCGGTGAATCTTTTACTTGTCTGTATCATTGCTAAGATAACATTTAATCAGAGTTGTTGCAGTTCATGTTAAAAGTTGTTGCCACTACCTTTTTTTCTTATCATTGTGGAGTAAGTCCATCTGTTTAAACACTGTTGAAGTTTCACAGTAATGAAATGTGACTTTTATAATAACCAGATTACTTTAAGTAAGCTACTGAAGATAAGATGGAAAATGTTCAGGCTTCTTCTGCAATAAGAGAGGGTTACAAAGTCTGTTTTCTTTATGGAAAATTTCTTTCTCACATCTCTGTCATTCTTTTTCTTCAGAGTATATCCTCTTAAAACTATTCCATTGCATGTGATATTTCTGGCTCTGAGAATTACATAACTGAGATTCAAAACAATATAGCACAATTTTGAGAGGCGATCCAGTTCTCTCTGGTTTGTCGTAGATTTGTGTATTGTCTATTGGTATGGTTTTGAGTTTGACAATGAGAAAAATTGCTAAACTTGGCCAGTGCAGTTTGATGTTTTGAGGGTTTTTTTTTGCTTTTGGTAACAAGGTGAGGTGTGTAGTGCATGTCTGTATTTTGTTCATTATTTTGATGTCTGTATGTTATGAAGTGAGCTCTCCTACCATTTATAAAATTTCAGAACTCAGCCAGCTTACCTTGTCAGGAGTTCTTTCCAGCCACCACCAAAATGGTGTGGATTTCTTGATTGACAGGTGATACTTTGAAGCTCTGTTACAGAAGTCATGATTTAGGAGCTAGTCATTCTCCTAAGCTTAACATGTATTACTTTCAAATCCTATCTCTGTGGTTTCTAATACATAACTTTAATGTATGCTTGCATCTCTGGTTAATTATAATTTAGCCAATACATTTGCTTGGCTAAATGCACTTTTTCATGTTGACTGATATTGCATGGTTCAGTCAGAATTATGGTAATTTTGGGTATGCACTGTCTACCAGGAGGGGTTAGTAAAACTGGCTAATTTTCGTAGATGATTCAAGTAGGAATAGTGAAAATAACATTATTTTGAATGTATCCAATTTTTTAAGTACTCAGTAGAAAAAGAATGTTACTAGTAATTTAGTAGTAAGGTACAGGTGTGTTTGATTAAAGGTTTTGATTGCATTATTTGGATGCTCTTAGAGAATATATGTATTTATATAGGGCTTTTTTTCTGTAGAATTATGTAAATAGGGTTTATCATTTAGATATGTGAATACAGTTTTTATTGTAAAATTGTCTAAAGAACTGCTGGTTTAGTGATCTTGTATCAAAAGCTAAACAGGTGGGAGCAAGTAGTAGATCAGTTGGTTTGCCTTTAGAAAGGAGCCTGTAAGTGAACATTTCACATGATACGAATTTGGGTAAGAGTCTTAAACTTTTACGCTTAACCACGTCACCTTTTTTCCTCGCAACAATGGGGCCTGTGGTTGTATGTGGTGGTGCTTGTCTTCTTGTTCAGGTATAAAAGTGCAATTCTAATGCGGCTTATTGTGCATTGAATTACTTACTGAGGTTCAGTGGAATGAGCACATTTGTGAAGCCCCTTACTCAGTTGTAACCTGAATAGTTTGGCTTTGTTTTTTTGTTACTGTTATGGGATTATTTGGGTGGTTTTTTGCTTTTGTTTTGTTGTCTGCTTTAGGTTTTTCTGTTTGTGTGGGGCTTTCTTAAGATACAGTATCTAAATGCGTAGCTTGTTCAAGGATGTTGCGTGAAGCTGTCTGGTCCTGAAATCAGTGCTGATGAAATCGCTGCTTATGGTGAAATGAGTCTGGGCCCATAACTTCTTGTGAAATTTACAGACTTGGTATCTTGCCTTCCAAGATGCAAAATCTTCCCTTAGTGTGCTTTACCAGGGCTCTTCAAAGTGAAAGCAGGTTATGTAGGTTGGGAAGGGAAGGAGTGTCTCAAAACAACTCTATATAATTATATGTTTGCTTGAGGTAATTAGTCTTCCCAGTAAGTTAAGGCACAGTGTAGTAGACAACATTGAAATGTTGCTTCCCTAAAGAAGGCAGTATTTTGTGGGGTCTCGGGGTTAGAGGTGTTTGTCTGTGAGAGTGATTGGGTAGACACTAGTGTATGGGCTATAAACATTGACAATTTCAAGAGGGCTTTGGGTTTTCATTTATCAGTCTTTGGTTATTCTGCTGTTCATTTTTCTTTTATTAGCCATTTCTTCTTTCTCTCTGTGTGTTTTGATAATAATCCTAGCAGAAATGTAAACATTCAGAAAACATCATCCATTCCTAATATACAAAGTATAATTACGTGCCTAATAAATTGTTCAAAACAATAACCATGATGGTAAAATTGGATTGCTTATTATGCACAGAAGAATCCTGGTAAGGAATGTTGTGAGCAAGAAAAATCCAGAGTAACCAGTAGCTGGAGTTCTTTATTTAGTAAAGAAGGTTTCAAGAATTAGAACTGTTGAGTGCATTGATTAAGGCAACATCCTTCTGAGCTCAGAAGGAATGTGCTCTCACTTTAAGTATTTGTAAAGCTGCCTTCTGTGCAGTTTCAAAAGAAGTCTTGCTTAGTGTGAAATACATTTACTGGAGGGAAATATTTAGGAAAGCTGCTAAAATGTGAGAAGTCTGTACTGTGCACATGTGAACACCAGTCTCCTATCTTGGGCATGATCTCTCTTCAAAGCCTCTCCATACTTCACAGCCTTTCATCTTGACAGAACTAGGGTAATCCTATTTCAGGTCAGGAAATGTATTTGTCTGACATAAATGCTGATGTATGCTGAATTTAAGGCTTTGGCTTTTAGGTCTGTGGGTACCCAGCTCAAAGGGAGAAACATGTGAGTGTGTTTATGCTCTTCTTTTAACAAATAAAATAGACTTCCCTTTTCTCCTCCATGAGCAGCAGGATGTTACTGTTAGGGGATTTTGAGTAGAGAAGGCTTTGGGCTAAATCTGCATATTTATCCTGGAAAAGGCACTTGACGCTGCAAGTTGCAGCTGAAATTGTTGATTACAACTTAACATGAGTGATTAATGGAGCTTCAGAAGAAATGCTGGGCTGTCATTAAATTTAATCCCCTCTAGAATACAGTCATCTGAGAGAATCCTATAGCCATATTACAAGTAAAAGCTATATAGAAGTGAATGAGTTAACAAACAGATCCTTTTCCATTTTTGTTCTGATTCGAATTTTGCCTATGCTGGAATATGATGATTTAACTTCATTCAAAGAATGGAATTAATGTGGTACCTTTCTTACCTGGTATTACAAACATCTGTTAATTACCAGCTTCTCATTGACCATTCATTTTCTTGCTGTTGCAACTGTTGGTGGATTTTACATGTGAGTGCTTGAAGCGTTTGTCAGTACTCAGTTCTATTTTTCGAAAGCAGGTGTAGAGGAACGAGTGAATGTTCTTTCCACAGTATGATTCTTTACAGAATACTCTTTGTTTTAAAGATGGGGATACCAGTGCAACAGAGAGTGGTGATGAGGTTCCTGTGGAACTGTATACTGCTTTTCAACATACACCAACTACAATTACTTTAACTGCTACAAGAGTTACAAAAGTCAATGATAAGAAAAGGAAAAAAAGTGGAGAGAAAGAACAGAACATAGCAAAATGTAAAAAAGTAAGTGAATGTGATTTCTATTCTTGTAAGTCTGAATGTTATAAGTTAGATCTCTGACAGCTTTTGCCAAGAGAGACTGGTTTTAAAAAATCAGGCTATTATTACTAATAATATTTAACAACGTGGGTTTAGCTTGAAATGTAATACTCTGCAGTAAGTGGTAAATCTTCCTGCCTCCCCTGCCTTTAATTTGAGCTAATATGTACAAGCCATGAAAGGTGATTTTGTAACTGAGGCAGAATTCAAAGGAGGAATTGCATTTAGTGGACCACTTGATATAGTTGGAGGTGAGGCAGAGCAAGCTTTGAATAACCAAAGAAGAATTTTGTGTCTGAAAGTCTTCTCAGTTGTGGCTGTTTGCAGTTAAGGAGCATTTGCTGTCAGTTTTCCTAGTGTGACTTCATGTCCATTTATTTGAGTTGAAACTGCGTGGAAGTGTGCTGTCAGAAAGTTAGCCACTAAACTCCTTTGGTAAACAGGATACTGACATTGTACTGTTTAGGTGCGAGTATAAACAATACATGAAGACAAATGTAATACCTGTGAAGAAGTACAATGCATTTGCTTTCTGCAGTTCACTTTTATTGGCTTGGAACAGAATTTTGACCTTTAAAACTTGAAGTCAGAATTAGTTTACTGACATTTCTTTGGAAATGTTGTGTAAAATATTTCCTTTGGATGGAGTGATTCTGAATTATCAATTCACTACCATATATTCTTTTGTTAACTCCCAGCATTGTGTGAGATGATCTAAAGGAGATTCTGTTGTTGAATGGTAGTCTTTTTTCAAAAGTTAACATAATAGGACGTGTGTGACACCTGCTTCCACCTCACCTCTTTCCACAAGTAGTGTAGTGAAGGGTGTGGGCAATTTACAGATTTACCTGATTAATATGGGCTATTCCAAATGTAACAATTCAGTTACTTTACCATGAATTCCGAAATTTTAGTCATGTTGTAATATAGGAGAAAGGCAGGGGTACCTGGACCACAGCTCTGACATCTAGTATGCACTTAGCTTGGAATGCCAAATTGGTTTTTAAAATGACCTTTGTGAGATGTAACCTGTTGCCTTCTTGAGATTTCAGTGTAGTTTTTTTTCTGTTGTAATTTTACATCTTTTTTCTTGAGTAGCCCATGTTGAAAAGCTGTTAATTCATTAACAGATTTTTGAAATTCTGAAGAGGTTTTGAGTTTCCTTCAGAGAATATAAGTATCTAACTTTGTTTCAGGCATTTCGAGAAGGATCCAGGAAATCTTCACGAGTAAAGGTAATGTGATTTTTGTTTGGGTTTTGTTTTGGGTAAACATCTTAATTGTGCATTACTTAAATATATGAAGCATTGAGAGCACAATTGGGGCTGTACATTAACTGCTAAAATACTCTTGATAACTAATGTACTGCATACAGTAAATTTAAATTAAGGTATGAGCGCTACATCTTTGTTCTGCAAAGTTAATTTAAACAGTATAGTGTAAATTTTGGGTTTCGAGAGGGATTAGAGTTGTGCGAGGAGTAAAATTGAGTGCCCACCTCGCTTGAATGTGATAGGTCCAACTTCTCGTAGCTCTAAGCAGCGGAAGAATGAAATAGCTATATTGCATTTAAAAGCTGAACTAGTGGTTCTGCTGTCATACTTCCATGTATTCATCTGGTGGGGCTCTACTCACTAGTGCTGGCATACTTTAAGGACTTGTGTTGGGATATCTGCTTTGTAAGATTTAAATGTTGTAGCAGTCTTTAAATTTTTTGCAAGAAAAAAATATGCATGGTGTGAAGACAAAATGCTTCCTGTAGTTTATTCAGCCTTGGGATATATAAAAATGCATGGAACACAATTTGCACTTCATACGTGCAAGATGTGACATGAATAGTGAAGGCAGCATTGGGGAAGAGAATCTGTTTAATATGTTTTGAATATGGTGTTTGTAAGGTTTCATTGTGGATTTCCATGGTTTTCTTAGCATCACACATTTTGAATGCTGTTTGTGTGTTTGGTTCTCTTGAGGTACAAAATAAATGTGAACAGGTAAATTGAATTGCTGGACCACTTGCTGTTTCATTGATACTTAATAGTGTCTCTGCTCAGGTGAATAGAAAAGGACACATTGGTTGGCTGCAGCCTGTGTGCTGCTTATGAGTGAAACAGGATCTGAAGTACCACAGAAGAAAATTGTCTAGGGTGGAGCACATAAAGGGGGAAGAATGATGTGTGCAAAGCCTATAACGTTAGAGTCACATCCTTAACGTAGTAGGTGTAGGATTAGGAGAGTTTAGTAAGATGTGAAGTGGAAAAATGATACAGTATGATCTGTGAGGTTGAAAGGGGAAAATCAGATCTATTATAGGATGGAAGTGGGAGTTCTCTATATTTGCATAGTTCACAAAAGTTGAGTAGGCAGGGAGATCTGACCCTCCAACTGCTGCACTCAGGAGATTCATGATGCAGTGCAGTTGTGGGAGGAAGCAATGTCACTCTCCATTCTTAGCCCAGTAAAACCTAGAATTTCTATTGAAGGGGGGATGTGTTCCTGAACTTCTGTAATATTTATGGAATGATAAAATTCTGGACAAATGTAATGCTAGTGTATGCAACTCAGTGCTTTCAAGTAATGCAGAATTACCAGTGGCATACCTTTGCCCTTCATTTTGTGTTTTATTTAATATCTTTTTCTTACCTTACAATATCTGGTCACTTTAATTTTTAGGGCTCAGCTCCAGAGATTGATCCTACTGACAGTTCGAACTTCGGATGGGAAACAAAAATCAAGGCATGGATGGATCGTTATGAAGAAGCAAATAGTAACCAATACAGTGAGGGTGTGCAGAGGGAGGCGCAAAAAATAGCTCTGCGATTAGGGAATGGAAATGACAAAAAAGAAGTCAGCACCAGCAATCTGATGTTCAAACCTCCAGTAGAGGTAATGAGCTGTGCCATGTAGTGTTACTGCATGCTGGTTTGTGCTATGACAGATAGTCATTTAGTTGCCTTAGAAAAAAGGGGAAGAGTGGGATAATTTTTTCATTTTCTGTATTCTGTCTCATCAGATCCAAGCAGCAGAGTTTTAACAGCTTTTCAGGATTTGTAATAGACTTTCATGCATCCTATGTCACCCCTGGTTATGTTTGTACTTGCATATCAGTTCTTATGAAAACAGCGGAGATGTTAATCTGAGCCTGAACATTGGATTGTCCTTAGACTGTCTTTTTTGGTGGACATAATGCAGTAAACGTTGGTGTTGTGTCTGCTCTGTTACAAGTACTAGGACTGGTTAGAGTATATAGAAGCACTGAAGTTGGAATATATATGTATTTTTTTTTTTCCTTTTCTGATTATGTGTATCAACATGTTAATTGTCTGCATTTTTTAAAAATGTGGTAGGTGTTCTGGATATTCAGGTCTTCAGAATAGAATTTCATTTACTAGTTCCGATGGTAGGTGATATTCTGATACCAATTCCTTTTCTTGTGATCTTGTAAGTTCTACTTTATGAAGAAATTGTGCAGTGTCTTTTCTGTCAATAACATCAGTTATTTATCAGCTTAAAATCAAAGCCATGTAACAGACATTAGCGTTTTGTAGCAAAAATCTCGAGGAGTAGTTACAGTAGCAGATTAATGGAAGCATCTTTGCTTCTTTTCCTCAAAGACCATCATGGCATATGGGACACCCTCCTTAGAGGAATATCCCTGCTTACAGAGCCTTTTGCCTACATAGAGGCTACTTCCTTTTTGATTGGCGATGACAGTTATGAGAGGTGTGAGTTCACTAATTGTCAGGGTATGTATTGGTTTTTAATTAAAAGCCATCCTTCCATCTAAAGATCTGAAAATAAATTCGGAAACTCTCAGGATTCTTTTTTCTAATTATTTTGTTATTTTTCCTGTTCTGTTTTTCCTTGAATGAATCGTGAATGTCCTTTTATGTCTGCATGTTTTGTTTTCCTTTGAAGGAATTGAAGCCTTTTGAAAGTGTTATGCAAAACAGGGCAGCAGTTCATACTAGTAGTGATGAGAGTTAAGTGCACTAAGGGATCCAGTGAGAACATATTGTTGCAATATGGACATATTGGTGTTCAGCCATGTACTGGGGAATACAGGCTAAAGTAATCTTTGAATATAAATTCATAACTGGTTGCATTGGTAGAGGAACAGGACAGATCAGTTCAGTCTGGAGGTTAATTAAAAAAGGAGGGGTTTTTACTTCATATAGAATTATGTGCTAGTGGTGAAAGTATAATCTGTTGTTCGTAATGGGGAAAATGCAGGAAAAGATACTTCATGAATTAACTTATGTCTTTATAGAGCTACGTGCAAAAAAACAAGAAAATTTTAAAAGCTGCCAAAGACTTGCCTCCTGATGCACTTATTATTGAATACAGAGGGAAGTTCATGCTGAGAGAACAGTTTGAAGCTAATGGATATTTCTTTAAAAGGTTTGTTTATTCTAAATGTTTTATAAGGTAACTATTAAAATGCTGTTTTGCCAAATGCTTGCCTTAAGTACAAGTGTGTTTTAGTTATCAGTAGTGTCTTGCCTTTTACCATTGTCTGAAAAAAATAATTGCAGCTGGAATCTGGTCTCCCCCTTGTCTTCTGGGTAGCCTTACAAATCGGTTCAGGAGTTAGTTTTGGGGGTTGGGTAGTTGTGCACCTTAAACCAGAGATTGGCAGGTTCTACCATCCTAAAATAATTCAGAAGGTAATGGCAAAGACATTCTCTTGTGAGAGAAAGGGTTTTTAAGTTCATGTCCTGATTTCAGCTGTAGCAGTTGTTTTTCACCTTCATTGCAGGTGGTGCAGTGCTGTGTTTCAGCTTTAGTCTGAGAACAATGCTAATAACACACCAGTGTTTTAGTTGTTGCTAAGTAATGCTTACCCTGATCAAGGATTTTTCAGTCTCTCATTCTCTGACAGTGAGGAGGTGCATGAGAAGTTGGGAGAAAGCAGAGACAAGAGACCTGACCCAGAGTAGCCAAAGGGGTATACCATACTGCAGCACATCATGCCCAGTGTATAAACTGGGGAGAGTCACCCAGAAGGGTGTGCTTAAAATGACAGTCCATCAGGCTGAGACAGAGTTGGACACAGGTCAGCTTGGAACCATTTTACTGCCAGAGTTTTCCAGCTGGTCAAGTTACTGAGCAGTCGGTGACTGCTTCCTTCTCCCTGTGGATTATTTTCAGTGCTGCCATTAACTGCATAGACACATCTACATGTGAAAATGATGAGGCCTGCTGGAGGAGATAAAATGCAGAGCTTTTGCTCAGTGAAGATGAAGGGGATCCCTGGCACATGCAATAGCAGAACTTAAAGCGTGTCTTGGCAAAGTATTTAGGTACTCTCTTTCTTCAGGAGAGTTGGGTGCTAGTGATACTGTGGGTGTCATGTAGGAATGTGGAGGTATTATTTTGTTCTATTTTTTTTTAGATGGTTCTGTGAGGCACCTAAATTTCTAGCCCGGTTTCGTTTTAGGACCTGGTGCAAGAGAAGTGTAAGAAAGATGAAGAATCTTATCCTGATGTCTTCTACATAAAGGGCCTGCCCTGTTCCTGTTCCTCCCTTTCAGTCCTCTGCAGAAGAATCACATTCAGGGCTGTAACTCAAATTTACGGTGTTCTGAGAATACATTTGGAGAATATGCTGATAAGAATCATGAAGCTAAAATTTATACATGCTATTCTCAAATGTATGATGTCAAACATCATGTTACAAAGCTAATCTGAAGACTAAGTGATGCTTAACATCTTGAAAAATTACAAAATTGTGCTTTTCTTGTGTCTTTTTTTAGGCCATACCCATTTGTTTTGTTCTATTCCAAATTCCATGGGCTGGAAATGTGTGTTGATGCAAGGACATTTGGAAATGAAGCTCGATTCATCAGACGTTCATGTACGCCAAATGCAGAGGTGAGCATATACAAAAGTTAAATTAGGTTTTTTATACTTAGAAGTCCCCTTTCCCTCAAGTTTCCCAACTGTTAATCAAACTGATAATCCGTATGATTTTATACATGTACTTTTAAAAATCAAAAACATAATGTTATGATGTTCTCTTGAATATAGGTGAGGCATGTAATTGAAGATGGAACAATTCATCTTTATATTTACTCCATCCATAACATTCCAAAGGGAGCAGAGATTACTATAGCATTTGATTTTGATTATGGAAATTGGTAAGTATTTGAACATGCTGTTCTAAAATATATCTGATGCTTACTAAGTTACGTTGTGATTCAGAGTGGCTTTGTTTTATGTAAGTTCTTGCGTGCTTAAATAACATAGGGCTCCTTAAGCGGTTGTTTTTGCAAAGAACTGTGCGTGTGTGGCCAGAGTTTCTTCTCTACTTTTGTTACTGCATATCTGCTAATTTCAGCAGTGTTGTAGTTACTTACAAATGATGTGAAAAAGATGCAAACTTAAGTGAATATGAATAAAGGTGTGCTATGAAAATATATTGTATATAGGTGTCTCATAGTGTGGGAAGAGCAGAGTTGAGAATGTAGAGCTGTTTGGTAATTCCCTGTTTATTTCAGAGTACCTCTGTAGTACAGTGTCTATGGAATCTAGTTATAAATCATGTTTAATGTATGATGAAGAGTGCTGCAGTAAACTGAATGCTTAGTGCCTTAGATTCTGTAACCTGTTGCATGCTATCCTGAATATAATTGCTGCTCTTCTTATGAATTGGGGAAAGCTCTAATTGAACTGTTGCCATTATCTGTGAGCATTGTTTTGAAATGGTGAAAGAAATAATTGGTTGACATATGTAGGAACTGTTATTCAAACAGCTCTTTGAAATCTGATGGAAAATAAGGCCTTTGAGTGATACAGTTTAGTAATGTCTGATAGGAAATGTTATGGGGTATAGGTACAGTGCGCAAGAGCACCTAGACTAATACTAACCTTGGAAGCTGAAGCGTTGAAGAGCCTGTTTCTGTATGTGCACTTGATTGGATCCAGAATCAGTCCAGCTATTTGATGTTTTGCTGCACCAAGGTAATATATTTTCCTGTGGTCTGCTCTTAAATCAGCTTGGGTGCAGTGCTGTGCAGACATGCCTCTACTACTTCTGCACCTGAGTAGTTATGTCTATAGAGTATTACCTGTGTTAATCAGCTCCAGCATAGACTGGTTCACTGTACCTTGCACTGTTCAGTGTTGTAGACATGACTCTCATGAAGACAACCTGAGAAATTGCCTGGTTGATAGGGAACTTCTAGGTTTTGTTATTTATCATTCTAGAAGTAGGTAATAGTTCTTTTTAGTACCTGCAGCTGACAGCCTGTATAAGTTGGATGTGTTAGAATAGTTCCTGTGTATCCAGGTGGAAATTAAAATTGTTCAAAGGGATTCTTGAGTACTCATTCTGTAAATTATGTCTACTGTCTTTGTTTAAACCAAGAACTTTCTGCTTTACATATGCCTGTTAATTGCTTTCATACTTCCACCTGGTATATATTCAGGCTTTTAAATGTCTTCCATCTTTTAAGCTAATGCTAATCTTGAATTTTAAAGAATTCCATGTGGCAGACAGGTACAAATTCTGTTAACCCAACAGATGAGATTTTTGAATTACAGCAATATTGTATATGTTGGTGAAAACTTGAGTCAACTGCTCTTAATATGTTTGGCTTGCATCATAGTAGATGTTCAATGTGAAACGTATCATCGACCTGCATGATTTGGTATTGAAAGTCTCATTACTGTATAGCCTAATCAAAATACGCCTTCTTGTATTTAATTGATTTTAGTAAATACAAAGTGGATTGCGCTTGCCTCAAAGAAAATCCTGAATGTCCAGTTCTCAGACGTTCTGAGCCGACAGAAAACATCAATACTGGATATGAAACCAGAAGGAAAAAAGGAAAGAAGGAGAAAGATGTTTCAAGAGAAAAGGAGACTCAGAATCAGAACATCACATTGGACTGTGAAGGAGCAGCCACCAAAATAAAAATTGCAGATAATAAACAAAGGAAGCTCTCTCCCCTCAGGCTGTCCATTTCTAATAACCAGGTATTGACACAAAGATGATCAGAAAGAAAAGCTTATAAATACAGAAACTCTGATTTTGTAGTTACTAAAGGAATTCTGACAGGTCACTGAAAAAGGGTGTGAAGACTTGTCAAAAATAGTCACGATGGCTGAGGTGTTCAAAAATTTTTATACTATTTATACTATAAAGATACAGTGGTTCCTATACCAGTTTTAGCTATACATTCTTCCTCTGAATTTCTTCATGGATCTCTAACGTGAAAGCCTCATGTCATGCTTTCTGGAGCCCCCAGTCTGTCCTCAACTGTCATCTGTTTAGCTTCACGTTGCTATTTGGGAGCATAGAATTTTAAACATAGAAATTGGTAGTCCTGCTCCTAATAGCAAATAAAACTTCAACCTAGAATATTCAGTGTTGGCTGCAGATCTGTATTTAATAGAGCTCTGTAGCTCTACTAAACAGAGTTCAGGGACTTGAGATGAGGAAGATGTGCTTTGAAGCTAAAGAATGGATAATACATGGATAGTATGGTGAAGTTACCTGGTGATACTGCATGCTAGACAATTTTAAAATAGTTATGTCAGTTTGAAAGAACTAGTAGAAGAGATCAATGTGATTAATCTTGCAGAGCAGCTATTAAAGATAAACATTAAACATGAGTAGATGGTTATTTCGGTAACTGTCGATTTTTTCTTTGTTTTGGGATGGTGACTTTTTTCCTGTATAATGGTTTTTTTAATGATGATTTAGGGCAGAGAAAAGGGAGTTGTTCTTTGAGGGAGCCATTTCCTAGTTCTTTTAATATCACTCAAGAGTAAAGGAAATAAGGTAAAAACAAGCATATTGACCCCCGGTGTTCATAAGATGATCAAATTGTTCTGGGGGTTTAGTAGCTAAATAGCTTAGACACATTTGGATGTCCAGAAGGCATGGCATGTGACTGTTACAAATGAGGATCTCCAGGGAGGCTGTTATTTAAACTTTCTTAAGTAATCTTTGGGGGGTGGGGGGGTGGGTGTGTGCTATAACAAGTGATAACTGGTATTTGGAACCTTAGGTTTCAATGTAATATACGGTGCTTATATAGAACAGACACAGGAGAACTCATTGTATTTCAATTTTTTTGTCTTCTGGAGTGAGATGTATAGTGCTAAAGAAAGCATATGGGGAAATGTAAATGTACTTTTAAGACAAATATTAACCCCTCCCCAAACTTTCTCTAGTCCTTTATGTAAAAGTGAAATTGTATATAGGACAGGTGAATGCTGCACTCTTTTCAAAGGCGCTCATTAATGGTTTAGGGTCATTTGAGTTTTGTTTGGTTTGTTTTTTCTTTTTCAAAACAACCATTCTTAGTTGACTCTCGTGTTTCCTTATGGTGTGACACAGGATTAGATTCTGCACCGAGAGTTTGAATGGAAAATGTGACTTTAATAGAATACACTTTCAAGCTGAGAAGAACTTTGATATAATTGTTTGTTAACATCTTTTTTGACATTCCTTCTATTTCACTAAAATCAATGCATTTTTTTTAATGGATGTGTAATGTAAAGCTCTTAATTCTTTGACTGGTTAGAAAGTGGCTGGTTTAGTGGCTAGTGATAGTGCCCAAAAGTTTTTATTGGTTTGGAGGTTTAATTCTGGGGTATTTTTGTGATTGGTGGGGAGGGGAGTGGGGATGGAAACCCAAAATTTCAGTAAGAGCAGTACGTTAAAGATTATGTCTAAACTCAGAATGGAATGGATTTAGGCAGGTGATCATATTTATGACTTTATACAAAGATACAGGTGAATATTTGGGTTCTTTTTACATTTTTGTCTTGACTTATTGGCTTAGTTAATTTTGATCTGAGGATTCTTAGTTCTTTGTAGCTTTTAGTTTTCCCTGGCTTGCAAGAGTAGTAGAGCTTCTATAAAGCAGTCATTTCCATCTTTCAGGAGCCAGATTTTATTGATGATATAGAAGAAAAAACTCCCATTAGCAATGAAGTAGAAATGGAATCAGAGGAACAGATTGCAGAAAGGAAAAGGAAGATGGTAAGTTGGGAAGCAAGTAGTTGCCTAAAGCTGTCACTAAGGCTTAGTGACACCTGCTCTTCCCATGCTAATTGCTGCCTTTTGTAGGCTTCTAGAATCTGAGCATATCTGAAGTCAGATCCTTACATGAACTTCAGCTTAAAATGAAAGGCTTGCTGTTCGAAAGCACTTCATCTGGCTTGATCATTGCTTTCTGACAAAAAGCTGCTTCTATCTTCACATGCATAACTTCTTATCACCTTAAAAAAAGACATTGTAGAAATATCTAGAATTTATTTTCTTCATTCTTCATTACTACTTGTTATTTGTAATGTCCGTTTTTATAGATGGCATTGGAAGTCAGGACTTTTTGTGAGGTTGGTAGAACAGTGTTATGAAAACTGGCATTTTAAAATGCCCTTGTTTTGTTAGGCATTCAAAATGTGAGCCACTTGAAATAACCAGTTCAGTCAAAATCTTGGCCAAGTTGTGTAATGAAATACTGATATTTGGAACTTTAATTTTAGTGTTTGTTTAAAATGGCACCAAGCTGTCTGCATCTGCCCTGAGACCTTAGAAAACAAGGGGGATGGGGTGGGATGGGGTGTGCATTCCTTTTGGTGAGTATTTTGTACAATTGTCAGTAGCAGAAATTATGAGATTTGTGTTTATTAGACGTAAGAAAGCAAAATCTGTTCATTAAAATACATACTCTGCTTACAAAATCTGAAGAATGACAGCATGAGCTCTGATACTAACATACAGCAGTGTCCTGTCATGCTTTTGAGGAATGGTTCTACCAAATACTGTTGAATGTACTGGCTTTTGTGGCTGTTTTTTTGGAGGGGAGGGATGGGAGTGGGGAGGGAGTTGTTGGTGCTTTGTATTCTTAAAAAAGTAAAACACTCTGGGAAACTTAGTTACAGCACAGTTGCTGTAGTAGTTAGAGATGTAATTATTTCTCTAGCTCCGTTATGAGGATTGCCTGTAATTGCAAGTTTATTTGTATTTTACCAAGCAAACACAGGCAGGTTCAGTGCCAAAACATACTTTGGTTCCTCATTCACTCATGCAAGCAATATATTTGCAGGTATTCTTTCTTTGTTATAAACACATTGTGGATATCAATGCACTGTTGGAACTACAGGCATTTATAAAGAAACTTCCAAAAGTTTGTAATAGAAGCCCTCAGTAGTGCCACCTCTGTATCGTCTTAAGCACAGCTATGTGCAGGTGAAGGGATCTGCTTCTGTGCAGCACTTGGACATAAATTATGGGTAGACAGAAAATTCAGTTCTTGACCTGATACTATCTTATTTTGAATAGTGATTCCTGGATTTTGATTGATTGTATGCTTTGATGTAGTTTGTGGCACTTGGAAAATTGGGTTAGAAGCTAAATGGGGCTTACTGTTGGTTGTTTCATACATGTATTTTATATCTTTCTGGTCCTTACAGTTTTATTGTTTAGAAATACTATACATGCAAGTAAGTGGCTCAGAGGTGTGTGTTCTTTTTTATGCTCATAGACCAGTGATTTATTAGTAAATCACTGTTTTAGCAAGTTCTTAAATTCAAAGCAGGATTGTTTGTCAGGGTAGGCATGAATGCAAGCCTTTCTTCAGAAGTCTGCAATAATTACAGTCATTGTCATTGTAACATCTCCCTTTCCTCTGAGCTTCTGCTGAAGTTGATCTTCATGTCAACACACACTGAACATGTTCTGAAGTACTTAAATAGCATTTATATACGTGAAAGATTGACTGAAAGTTAATTATTATTAAATCCTCAGACAAGAGAAGAACGGAAGATGGAAGCTATCCTGCAAGCTTTTGCCAGACTAGAAAAGAGAGAAAAACGAAGAGAACAGGCTTTGGAAAGAATCAGCACAGCAAAAACTGAGGTTAAATCAGAATGCAAGGAAGCACAGATTCTCAATGATGCTGAATTTATTCAGGTAGTTATCTGGAACTTTATTTTAAAGCTAGCTTTAAAATACGGCTATTTTATCAGTGGATGTCAAGCTGCACTTTAAGATATATACTTGGGTTTATTTACTCTGAACTCAACCATATTTGACCAAATTTTATGTATTTTTTTGACATTATATTAGCTCTTGATACATTTTTTTTTTTTTTACACCACCCATCCCCCCCCCAACACGTACAGAATTTATATATGAGGAATTTCAGTTACATTAGTTAATGCAGGTGAGCACACACCAACTGCATAATTCAGTTTCTCTTTGAAGTTCAGAATAGGAACTATGTACTGATGCTGGCTTCAGGCACAGGAGATTGCTTTCCTTAGGTACCCTCTATAACCAGTGGAGAGCAGTCTGCTTTTTCAGTGGGTTACTCAGGGACAGTTTATAATTCTTTCTTGTTTTTTAAGGGAAAATAATTACTAAGCAATAGTTTGGTTTGAGTTCTGGCAGATGATACTTAGTGTTTCATAAACAGTGTTTTTACTCTGTTGTCACTGGATACTAGTGTGTTTCTTACTTTGCTAATACTTGTACAGATTGTCAATTCAGGTTGTTTCTGTCAGTATGCTCTTAAGTACCTTTTGAGAAAATGCTAACCACTTTGCAAACTATAAATTACAAAAAGAATATTGGACTGAAAGACGTCATGATGTAAGCAGCTGATTTCTAGCTTATGTGTGAATGAGTGTGATATGGCAATTCTTGCAGAAATCTGTGCTGATGTGAGCAGTGTCTGGTGTGTGTGAATACTCTGCCTGTGATGGAGCAGGTGCTTGAGAGGAAAATGCAGGAGATCCTGTAGTTTGCCTTAAAGAAGGATAGAAATACTCGCACCAAAGTATTTTAGTTCTAACTACAGCAGCAAAACAGAGGCTGTTTGGACCTGTAAAGGAAGGGAGAACTGTAATTTTAAGATTGATATGTAGCTTTACATGTGTGCAGGATCTGTTTACTAGACTTTTCTTTTGTAACAGGAACCAGCAAAAGAAGAAACTGCCACCAAGCCTACCCCAGCCAAAGTTAATAGATCTAAACAGAGAAAAAGCTTCTCTCGGAGTAGAACTCATATTGGACAACAACGCAGACGACACAGAACTGTCAGCATGTGTTCAGATATCCAGCCATCTTCTCCTGATGTGGAAGTAACTTCACAACACAATGAAACTGAGAATACTGCACTGGTAGCTGAGCCTGAAGCAGAAACTGTTGTTACTGAAATGGTTACTGAAACGGAAGCCCCAGCACTTAATAAATGCCCTACTAAGTATCCTAAAACAAAGAAGGTATGTCTCTTAAGGGCTGGGGGAGAAGAGGATGGATTTTAACAGAGCTTTAAAAAATCATAGGCTGCTGCATCACTATGTAGCTGTGTATAGGTTTTAAAATGTTGACTCGTTTATTTAAAAATCACCATTACATAGTGACTGGCTGGTAATAAATTAAGAGATTTTAAAAGGTGTGCGTAGCATGCATTGGTAAAGTTAGTTTGGATTTTAAGAGACTTCCAAAGTACATCTTGCAGAACAATTTTTGAACAAGTATTTTCTAAGGGAAGTACTTTCTAAATGAGCTGAAATAATTTACGTAACCAAAACATAATTGAAGCTGATATTTTAAAAGGAAATAAATAAGTTGCCTTTCCTTCCTTTGTTCATCATATCCTTTCAAAGGGGTTTTAATGGTAGCAAACAGAATAACTCAAAGGAAATCATTACCTTCTAATACTTCTGAGAGGGCTGGTCTGAAGTGAATGCATTTAAATGCTCAAAAGTTACACGCATGTTTGGAGAGAAGATTCTTTAGTTTCATTAGTGCTTTGTGATGAGGAGTTTTCTTAGTTCTGTTAACATTGTACTATTTCTCTTCAGCTTAGATGCTTGGGCTCAAGTTTAAATTTCTCTTGGAATTCTACTGAATTCATATCATAAGTACAGTTGATCTGGGCACTTGTTTAAATATATTCAATGAGAATTAAACACAAAAGAACTAAATGTTAGTCTACAAAGGAGAAAAGCAAAACAAAAAAACCCAACCACACCAAATAAAACCCAATAAGTAAAACCCCCAAAACTTTGGTATATAGAGCAAATCTATACTGATACCTTCTGCTGCCCCCATTATTGCAGTAAAACTGTCCTCATTCTTGCCCTGTGTATTCTTAAATTTGCAAACTGGCAACTTAGCAATTTTCTGGTTTGTGTAGCAATTGAATAATTAGACTAAAAAAAACCCTAAAATCCACTGATAAAACCACTCATAAAACACTAATTTTCTTTTTCTCTCTCTGCTTAGCACTTGGTCAGTGAATGGTTAAGTGAAAAGAGTGATAAAACGGGGAAGCCTACAGACAGTCTATCAGAAAGGCCTCTGCGCATAACTACAGACCCTGAAGTTCTGGCTACTCAGCTGAATTCTTTACCAGGTCTCACTTACAGCCCACATGTATATTCAACTCCAAAGCACTATATTCGTTTTACTTCACCATTCCTTTCAGAAAAGAGGAGGAAAAAAGAACCTGTGGAAAACATTACTGGCTCTTGTAAGAAGGTAATGCTTCCCTTCATTATGGCTCCCCATCCTAGATTGATTAAAGATGAGTCTTCATTTGTTAGCATGATTTTAGGCAGAACAAAGCTGGTTAGCAAAGCAGTTCTGTCATGTGGAACATGTTTTGAAGTGGTTATCATTAAACTGTTAAGGCACTGATTTGAACTTGTTTTATTACAGCGTTGGTTGAAGCAGGCTTTGGAAGAAGAAAATTCAGCAGTTATTGATAGATTTAACTCACCATCACAAGAGAGATCTAGAAGTCCAGCCATCAATGGTGAAAATAAAAGTCCTTTATTACTGAATGACAGCTGTTCCTTAACAGGTGAAGCTTTCACTAATACAGTACATAAAAGCTTTGTCAGAGTAGGTAAATGTGGAGGAGCATGTTTTTAAGTAACATTAATGAAAACTCCAGGGGTATTTTTACTCCTTATACTTTCTTTGAAAGAAATGTTTACTTGCATAGCGGTTGGGATTTTTTCCCCCTTTAATGGATAGTTGATACTAGGTGAGTAACCACCATATCTCATAATGTGTACAGTCAGTAAAAGGCTAATGTTTTTTGCTGAGTGTAAGGAGTTCGATTATAAATTCATTTTCTATGCTGTTCTGTGTATTCAGAATTCTTTTTAAATTCAGGCATGTTGCATATAGTGGAACTTGTAGGCATAATACAAAATAAGAATATGCTAAAAACTAAGCATGCTACTGTACGGATACGGATATTTTCTGTGTGCAGTCCTGAGCTTGGAATTTCCGCTTCTTAGCTGAACAGTCTTAAAAAGACATTGAAGTTGATTTTCCTTTTCTGGAAACATAGACAGTTCTTTCTATTATCCTTTCATAGAAATTGCAGTTAGTGATAAACGTGGGCTGTGAAGAGTTTTGTTTTCAGGAGGCCTGTAGGTGGTTGGGAGTTCATCCTTCAGAAAGCCTGCCCTTAAGCAGTTTTTGTAATCTTACTAATTTTTTACTGTGGAATTCATAATGTTTATGAGTACATAAACAACTGTGATTACTGTATCTAGATAATCTCTTTTCTGACACTCAGATCTAACCACACCACTAAAAAAACGAAGACTGTATCAACTGCTGGAGTCTGCGTTCTCAGAAACTTCCACACCTACTCCTTCTCCATATGCCACACCAACTCATGCTGACATCACTGCCTCCGAGCCGTCATTGTTTGCTACTCCTCCTAGGGTAAAAACAGAAGATGAAGCTTGTAGAAATGGTTACAAACCCATCTATTCACCAGTTACTCCTGTAACTCCATGTATACATGGAAATACCATGCACTTTGAGGTGAGAATTACAGTGAATTTTATTGTGTTCAGAGAGTGCATTTAGACACTCTTGTGTAAATCAGTGTTTGTACTCCTGCTAAAAAGGTTTTTTTACATTTCTCCAAGCTAAAAAAAGAAATTGACTTCCAATTTCTTCTTACTTATTTAGAATATTTCCTCACCTGACAGTTCCCCAGAAGTAAAAAGGCGAGCTTACAGTCAAGAGGTAAGGATATTTGCCGTAAAACTGCAAGTGGTATCTTGATTTCACCTGGATGGCTGAACTGTTCTTCGTAAATGCTTTTCACCAGCCACTGCAAGTTTCCTGGAACGTAAAGGGTCACTTCCCTATAGGGTTTATTTGCTTATTACGTTGTATTTCTGCATTACCTATTTTCATTTTCTGTTTTGAACTGTTTTTTCTCTCCTCTTTTTCTGTATCATTTATAAACCCCATTCGCTGTCTTGGAAAGGAGTAACTACTGCCATTTATGGATATGAACAGAAACCCAATATTGGTACTTTTCAGGCTGTAGATTTAGATTTAAATTAACATTTTTCCTTGTTACCAGCATCTCTTAATTGTTATTTTGGAGCCTAATTATGCTCAATGTGAGAGCAGACCACAAAGATAATATATGGCTGTAGATGGATTAGTTTAGGAGCAGCAAGCGCTGTGGCATGTGCTGGGGTACTCCCAGCCTGGAGAATGGATGTGTCTTGCTGCAGGGCTGAGACAGGTGGACAGGCCACTGATGTGATTGAGAAACATAAGAGCTTCCGCAGGGACCTCTCTTCCTGCGCAAGAAGCATTCCACAGCAACACGGAGCTCCAATTCCTTTTGATAACTGGGCAGTTTGCATAAAGGTGTTAAATTGTAAATTTAATGGTACCTAAAAGGAATGGGTAAAAATAGGTGATACCAAAAAGATTTACTGGGTTATCCTTACAGAGACTTTCATATATGGTGAGTCATGTAAATGAATGATCTAAATATTCTTCCCTGGGACTTAAATAAGGATATTTTATTTTTTATGTGAAAAAATACACAAATTTTTTTATGCTGTCACAGTTGTTGACTGAATTGAATGTTGACTGAATTTAACAGTTATGCCAACTATTGTAATTGAATATTTGATGTTTATCTGATTCAGAAGAAGGGTTTTACTTAGTTTTAAAAGGATTAATGACAAACCATATTGGTTTAGAAAAGCTGCTTCCAGACATGGATCTGTGCTGTGGTTTTCATGGTTAAGTTTTAAGAAGTACAGAAGATGTTTCTGTAATTTAAGATTTATATAATTTAAGATTCATATTTTTTTCCCCTCTATAGTATACTGGGGTTTATATTGTTTCAGAAGAGCCCCCTATCTCTGTTCTTCTTGAGATACATATTTTGATGCAGAGGATCCTATTTGTGCTGAATTGAAGCAAGTACTCTGTAACTTCCTGGTCAGGGACTTGCTCCCCGTGAAGTTTCTCCCCTTCCTCTGCCTATTACATAAATATAACCTGGCATTTAAAGTTTATTTTGGCTTGGGTTAATATGCATTTTATTATAATGTTTTTACCTAATACACGGCAATTGTAGAAATAAGTGGCTGTAGAGTTGTTTAGATAAATTCATGGTACTGGAAGGCCTTTAATCCCACTTGCATGCACAGCTGAATGTCAGAATAATTGCAGTTTTCTTCAGGTGTGGAAAACTATTTGACATGCTTTTTCTTCACACAGGGCTATGATAGAGCGTCAATTCTAGCGCTGAATTCTTTCCGAAACTCCAACCTGACAGAAATGGGCCTGCAAGAAATCAAGACTATTGGATATTCCAGTCCAAGAAATAGGACTGATGTCACACGGCAGTGCACTGGAGAAATGGAATCTGTGTCAGACCTCCAGCTGGGACTCGAAGTAATTGAGCAAAGTGCACTGCATAAAAACCTGGAAGCCCCCCCACATGATAGGACTGATTCAAACAGCCAACTAGAAACTGCTCATTGTGGGCGGGGCACAATTTATTCTTCCTGGGTAAAAAGTCCCGACAGGACAGGTGTAAATTTCTCAATGAATTCTAATTTGAGGGACTTGACCCCTTCACATCAGTTGGAGGTAGGAGGTGGATTCAGAATAAGTGAGTCAAAGTGCCTGATTCAAGACGATGCTAGAGGCATGTTCATGGAAGCATCTGTTTTTTGTACTTCAGAAGATGGAATTGCATCTGGCTTTGGAAGGACTGTCAATAGCGACAGCTTGATGGATGGAAATTGCACACCCCAGAATCCTCCACAGAAGAAAAAGGTTATAATTTTAAGAATCATTTGTTCTCTCACGTTGTCTGCTAATGATACTTCTGTAAACAGGAAGAACCATAATATAGTAAAATCCAGTTGATGGCTGATCTTTAGGTACTACAATATAGTAGACGTTATTCAGGGAAAATAATGAAGAGCAAAAAGTAAAGCTGCATACACCCACGAGTAAATGTATTTTTTCTAATAGGTACAAATTCACTTTTATTTTATGTTATATGAATTGCTGAATAAAGAATTCTCAGGTTTGAAAGGGTTGTGTATGACACTAAATATTACCTAATCTTTTATACAGAATATATAGTGCCATCATAGAGTCATAACAAGCTGAAATTTATGTAAGTTCATGTGCTTCTTTGGAAGTTAAACTATTTTTTTTCAAATCCCAGCAGCACTTAGTGCTTCATTAACCCTCTGCTCCCTTTTCTTGCTAACAAGGATTCTTTCAGGGTGTGACTGCTGAGGGCTTATGCCACAGTAATCCCCCAAACACAGAGTGGTGTGGCTGCCCCCTAACACTCACCCAGGGTTCCTGCCTAAATGCTCAGTTTGAAGAAATAACCAGGGAAGATCTGTCTGTGCCTCTGAAAGAATGGGGTTTAGGCTTTCCCAAGGACAAGCCAAAAAACCATCTTTCACAATGTAAAAAGGGGATGAGGCATCTTGGCTAAGGAGAAGGTAGAGTTCAGTATTTTTGTTGGAGAATAATAAAAGCCTTTTCCTAGGATCAAGTAAGTCACAAATGTCCTTATGCAGTTGTTAAACGTTTTTTCTATATTTCAACATTTCTGTAGGCATTTGCTCCTCTGTTTTTCTCTCACCATTGTACAAGTTCACTCATTTCAATATGGTCTTGTACATAGTGCCCACACGACAGATTTTTCTTCCATTCTTAATATTTAAGCTGTCTTTAAGTAGCATCCTTCAAGGGATCCCAAGTATGGGGTGTGGAAAACATACAAAATGTTTGAAAGCAAGATCAGTTCTTCTTTTTTCTATGAAAAACCAAATATTTTTAACTGTTCTTACCCTGACATATAGATGACTCTCTAATAGACAGATGTGTTTGAAAGCAAACAAAAAGCCAGGACTGCAAAGAAAGCAGGGTGCTGTGCTGGTTTTCCCTGTAGAAATGGATGTCTGCTCTTACTGAGGACTAGGCCAGTTAAACATGAACTTCTTTTTATTGTTGCACTTCAATTTGTTGTTCTTGGATGGTTCAGAGTATAAGATGTTGATAACCAGAAGGAAGGATTTGAAGGCATTAAATGTCATTTCTACCAAACTAGAGTCGTACTGAATAAAGTACAACACTACTTGCAGCTTTCTGCATCAAATCCTGTAGGTACATAGTGGAAACATTTGAAAGTTTTATTTTTCTCACAGTAATTTACTGTTTAAACTGGTGTTTACTCTGTGGAAGCTTCTGTGTACTGATTTTTATATATGCATACATACAAACAAGACACTTTCCTTTCATGTGTCAGTTGTTTTTCATAAGAAACTTGGAATTTAGCATATGTTCTTCATCTCTTTTAAAGTGCAGTAGACAGAAATCCAAAATAAGAAAAGAATGAAAGTTTAAGAGTTCTATATGTTAAGAAAAATGTATGCAGGGACGAGAGAATCCTTTGCATGTAGTAGAATGAAGCAGAAGTGTAGCAAGTTTTTCATATGAGGGAGTCAGACTGAGAGCAGGATGTGACATCTCTTAAAATCAGCTTTACTGTGTGAGCATACTCTTAGCAATGCTGCAGTTCCAGGAAAAACTCTGAAGTCCCTTGTAGCTTCAACCAGCGGTACGGCTTCGGCACGAAGGTCCTGGCTGACCCATATCATCTTCTGCTGCTTCCCTGAGGCAGAGTGCACACTTCTTTTTTTGCCAGAAGTGTTTTATCTTTTTTACATTGTCCTTAAAGCCATTAGTAGCTCAGTGCTCTGTAAATGCACTGCAGATGTGGTGAAATACCTTAAACAATCTGCTGTTTTCTTCAGTTGTAGAACCAAGTAAATGGTGTATCTTACTGAAATAATACATTTAATCAAAACCATGAGAAAGGAAACAAGTGAGCTTCCCTTCTAATATTGCTTTGTTTTGTTCTCTCCTTAGGTATCCTTACTAGAATACCGTAAGAGACAACGAGAAGCTAGAAAAAGTGGCTCAAAGACGGAGAACTTCCCCCTGGTTACTGTATCTCCTCATGCTGCTGCTGGAGGAAATATAAGTAGTAACAATGGTGCTAATGATGGGTATAACAACAGTGGTGAAAATGGGGAGCAGACCGATAGCCCTGCAAACCTGCCAGTTCCACTGCCAACTACTGCTTATAACACAGCTCCAGAAGACACTGGCAACAACAGCACTATTAAGGAATCATCTTCCAGTGAGAAGAATGAACCAGAAGTTCAGTGGTAAGCCACAGCACTGAAGTCCTGAAGAACTGTTTACTTAATTCTAAGTCATTTCTATTTGAAACCTAGTTCTCATTGATACAGGTACAGATACAGGTTACTGTTTGGAAGCCCTTCCACATTCGTAAAGAGTTGTTTTCTCTATTTAATCAGAAATAGGCAAGATATGTCATACAGATTAGAAGATATGAAACATTACCCATAACAATGATGGTTAACTTACTTTACTTTCATTATGCTTTGCTTTTTTATTTCCTAAGAGTAAAATAGAAATTGGTTTGAGTAAAGCAAGTTGCCTGGTCCTGTAGACTGGAAAATTGCATAGACAAAGTAGAAGTGTCAGCCTGTACTTTAATGGCATGGGTGTTTAGGTGTGCTCCCTCTGCCATTGTACGTGTTGGGCTGTGTACTTGCTCCAGTGTGTGGAGGAAAGTGTGGCAGTAGGATGGAAAGGATGCTGTAGGATGGGAAGGATGCTATGCTGTCTGTGAAGAGACTGGAGTTGGATTTTCAGCATGGCCTTGGCTCTGCACACATTACTGTATCTTCACTGATTTTTCTGTAGGCTGAAGAGAAGGCTTTTCATCTGAAGTCTCAAAACCTTTCCAAAAGTAATATAGGGAAGATGGGTGGAACAGGAGAATAATCTCTATTGATAAGCAAAAGCCTCTGGAAGACTTTAGGAGCCTGTTTTTTTGTGATCTGGTTGGAATGTGCTTGTGGTGTTTGCTGTTACTTAAGTGCAATATGTAGGGCTGCATGCAGTCTGCCTAACAGTTCCTTCTGCTCAGGTAAAGGGTGCTGGTGATACTTACATCGTTGTTTATAATTATTAAATGGTTCCCCTGTGTGCAGACCATATGCTCTCTTGGATGCCATGCCAGATACTCCAACCACCAAAAATCCTGGGCAGAGATAGTATGTGAAGGTGGATGAGATGAAATGACATCAGTCTGTACAAGTGTTGCACAACATTCTCCACTGCGTTTTTGGTAGCCTTAAGGTAGAAGGTCAACTGTGGTGGCGCTGTCTCCAAAATGTTACTAGCGCAAAATAAACCCTGCAGATGTTCTTCTGGCCTGACAGTGTTGGGGTGAACATGAGCTGAGAAGTTGAACGTCCTTCTGCTCAGATGCTCCAGCTATTCCAGACTAGAAGGATGTTGTAGAGCCAATTGAAGGGAGAACGTAAGTGCAGTCTTCAGAGCTTCACTGAAAAGGGACTGTAAGTTCCCTATGCAGAAACTAGGGTACTATATTGTAAGCAAAGAATGTGGAAACAGGCTCAATAGGGAAGAATTTATTAGTAAGTTTTTGCAGTAATCCTGCAGACAACAGCACCAGCATTTATTTTAATACAACAGCTATTGGAGAGTAATGCTGTATGTTCTTGCCTGAAGGAAAAAGTTTTGTAGCGCCGTTGTTCATGTTCTTTTTGATCATGGTGTGAATGTCAGACATAATTCATTATAAGAAAGAAGATATAACTGTCACTTCATGCCCACTGTCTGGCAAGTTAAGTGTGGAAGCTTAAACAGAGACACATTTGAGGCTGTGGAGTATTTACAAGGATAGAGCCACTATTAAAGAGCAAATTATTAAGAAAAATAATAACATTTTCAGTATGGGAAAAGTTTTCTAAAAACTGAGAATATGAAACAGTACCTGCAACCTTTTATTTTTTGAATTATTATTACTATTGTAGGTTTTGACTTTTCAGCTGTTCAGAAAAAGATAACCCACCACCACCCCCAGGTCTACAGCTGCTGTTCCCTTAATAATTAAGGGAATTGTCAGTTCTGGGAGTTGCCAGTTTTTGTAATGTAACAGGGTTGCAGGAAATCCATTAGTGGGAGAAGACAGTTATTTAATACTTAACAAATCACATTGCTCTTGTACAACCAGTTACTTGGCTCTTAAACACTGTAAATTTCTTCTGGTTTACATACACATTGTCTTAAACTTGGCCTGGGGGAGCACAGCCTCTTAAATTTAAACTGTGCTTCTCTCTTCCAGGACTGCATCAACCTCTGTGGAACAAGTGCGAGAACGAAGTTACCAGAGAGCTTTGCTTCTCAGTGACCATAGGAAAGACAAGGACAGTGGTGAGTAGATGAATGATGCTGAAGGCAGATAAATCTAACCAGTTCCCCTGTGGTAGTCCATACTCATTCTAATGTTAGTTATGTTTGGGTCTGCTTCATCTGTAGGGGGAGAATCACCTTGTAGCCCATGCTCACCGTCTCATGTTCAGTCTCCACCTTCATCTCATTCAAATCTCATTTCCCAGTTGCAGCTTAAGGTCCCTTCTTTCACTGAATTTATGGAAGGTCAGTAAGTGGATGACCTTGTGTGACACTTGCCATGTTGAATAGTCTTTTACAACAACTTTAATAGCTCTTTTAAAGTCAGATATAAAGTGCTTAGTGATCTTTGCAAGAAAGCTGATTTTCCCACATTCATATTCCTTTCTGCTTTATGTCTGTAGAACCTGATCCTGAAAATCCAGAGCCTCTTTCTGAATGTCCGTCCCCAGATACTTCACAAAGGACTTGCAAGAGTCCATCAAAAGCAAGCAAGGTAATGCAGAGGGTGTAAGGTACCTGCACTGTGTAATGTGCAGGTGAAGATGTACCATATCTCTGATTTACCTTAAAAAAAAATCATGTTTTACTACTTAGAGGAGCAAGTACATATGTAACCCTGCTGTGTAGTAATTTAACATAGGTAAACCTGCGTAGCAATGGTGGTGGTACATACTAACTAGCTGTTCTTTCAGTAGCTACACTTACATAGGTTCTTCATTTTGGAAACACAGCAGAGATTATGCCCGTGGATTCAATGTCCCCACTGAAGAACTGGCAGTCAGTCAGCACTGACAGCCCTAACACCGCTATGTACTTGGTGCCCTTACAGGAGCTTGCTCTTGCTGGGGCGATTCAGCACCGAGATGCAGAAGGTGCTGGGTAACTGCTGTGCTGCCTGTGCGGTATTAAGTGAAGTAATTCAGGTTGTCATGTTTAGTCTCTGTGCTTGCAGCATGCCAATTTTAGGATGTTCTGTCACTCTAAAAGTGGCTTTATTCTTGTAAATGGTCTTCTCTGGAATTACTTCTTTCAGACTCGGCAGTCTTAAACTAAAAAAATAACAGCTTCTAGCTTTACCCAGATGGGTTCCTGCTTTAAAATCCACTTGCTTGTCCTTTGACTTGGATGAATGATTGATGCATACCTACTAAATGTAGTGTCTTCCTAAGTTTAAGGTTTCTGTTATCAGTTTTTCTTATACCAGGCATATCTGTTTTTCACCATCAGGGGGAGAGAACAATATTCTGAGCACAGGGAGCTGAGTATTTTTTGAGTGTTCTGCACTGACTGATGTTCTTTCCATTCCAGCCCTCATCACCGAGTCCTGTAGTTTCAACACAATCACTTGGGAAAACACCCACAAAGCCGGACTCACACTGGGAACCTGCAGCTAATGCCCCCGAGGCCGAATGTGCCAATCACCCCAAATCTGAGGGGCAGCAAAAACAGCCGACAAACAACGTCCAGGCACTTTCAAAAACCCATCCATCTCAACCGCATCCACGCAGTTCTGCTGAGCAACTCTCCCATTCACAGAAGTTGCCTTCCGCACCTTTGAAGCTGCACTGCCCGCCTTCGCCCCACGTAGAGAATCCCCCCAAGCCCTCCACCCCGCACGCCCCCGGGCAGCATGGTTACCTGTCACCAAAGCCCCACTCGCAGCAGCTGGGATCTCCATTCAGACCTCACCACCCGCAGTCACCTCAGGTGGGAACGCCACAGAGGGAAACACACCGCAACTTCTACCCGGCAGCCCCGACCCTTCAGCCCAGCAGCCAGCAGCAGGCCAGTGGCCCCCCCCTCTTCACTCAGACAACTTCAGGACAATCTTCAGCTTCTTACAGCCAGTTTAACCAACAAAGTTTAAACAGCAGTGCTCCCCCTCCACCGCCCCCCCCACCTCCTTCTTCTACTTACTATCAAAGCCAGCAGCCCTCTGGAAACTTTCAGAGCTACAGTCAGCTGAAGGGCAGCCTACCTCAGCAGACTGTCTTCTCATCTGGACCAAACCAAGCACTTCCTGGCGCTGCGGGTCAGCAGACGGTGCCAGGACACCATGTAACTGCAGGGCACTTCCTGCCCTCTCAGAACCCCAGTATTCATCACCAGGCATCAGCTTCTTCTGCTCCACCTCCTCCTCCACCACCCCCTGCTCCAGGACCTCACCTTGTACAGCAGCAAAGTACTCATCAGCAGCACTCTGTAGCACACGTCGTCGGTCCAGTGCACGCCATGGCCGTAGCTCCTGGATCGCACATCCATTCTCAGGCTGCTGGTCACCATTTGCCACCGCCACCTCCACCCCCGGGTCCTCTTCCCCACCACCAACCTCCCCACCCCCCAGCTGGACACCAAGGTTTGCAAGCACAGCACCAGCATGTTGCAAACTCTGCACCACCACCCCCACCTCCACCCCCCTCCAGCGTTATGGGCTCGGGGCATCACCCACCGTCAGCAGCACAAGGGTTACACCACCCGTCCCACCAAGGACCCCCCCATTTCCCTTCCACCGCTCACACAAGCGTGTCCTCCTATTCCTCGCCAGCCCCGCATCACACGACGTTAGGACCTGGACCTCAACATCAGCCTGCTGGAACGGGACCACACTGCCCACTCCCTGGGCAGGGTCCCCACATCCAACCTCAAGGACCAAACAGTATTGCCACGGCCACTGCCTCGGGGTTCTGCACGCACCCCGGGGCCGTGCCGCTCCCCCACGTGCAGGGGCAGCAGCAGGCCTCGCCCCTGCCCGGCCAGCTCCCCATCCACAGAGCACAGGTGCCACCTACCTTCCAGAACAACTACCATGGGTCAGGGTGGCACTGACGAACCAGCTCCCCAGCCTAAACATTTTTACAATGTTGTGTAAGATAAACTGTGTATATTTCCTCTGTACCTGCAGAAGGTACTTTTTAAAGCTTGTACATGAGACTTTGTATAAAAGCGAACACCAGTGCTCCTCCTGCGTTGTATTCTTTCCATGTTTTGCTTTTTACAACTCCGGAAGACGTGCTGTTATAAGCCAGTATTAGGTATTTCTTTTGATTTTGTAAGTGGACATTCCAGCTGTTTTTTCAGGCAGTAGGGTTGATGCTGCATAATCTTTAAAAGTTTTATTGTTGCAGTTAAATTCATTTAGTGAATGTTTTCTGTATTACTTTTATACATATGTAATTAAATAAGTACACAGGCTCAGTGATGGCACTAACAACCTTTTTTTTTCCCCCCCTCTCCCCATTTTCTTCTGTCAGCAGTTCTCTGTGTGCATAGCGCTAGGAAACAAGGCAATACAGATTTTTCTAGTTTTGGTGTGGACATGGCTTTTTGTTTCATCAGTTATTTGCAGAAACTGTAATTTAATGTATAGACTGTTTCTAATGTCCCTGACGAGTGCTGTAAATACTGTATTTCTTCGGCGTGTAAAATGGCTTAAAGCTGCTTTCATTTGATATAGTATTGTATATAGTAAGTCTCTTTTTTGAAAAAAAAAAAAACAAACAAAAAAAGGAAAAAAAGTGTGATCTTTGTGAAAGTAGTACAGTATATGACCTTTAATTTTTTTTAATATACTGTCACATTGCAGCACTGGTTGGGCATTTTAATTCATGTTAATAAATCACAATTATGTCAGTTTTAACTGCTTGTCCTGCAAGGGTGCTGTGTCTGCAGGGAAGGGCCACCCCTGCTCCTCAACAGGCTCTTCCCCTGCCCTGGTTCCAGGTGTGGGTTTAACCCTGTGCCAGACAGATGTGGAACCAGGCACAGGAGGGGGGTTCCTGAGCTGAGGAGACATCACTCTAAGCAGGGTCTTGTCCTGGTTACCAACAGGCTTCTGCGGGGGTGGTGGCAGTGTGTCACACAGTACTGCTGCACCAGCATGCCTATGCTGTATACATGATGTGGTGGTAAGTCTGACCTTGGCCACAGGCCCCAGCCGTGCCTCTGCCTGTAATGAATCCTTAGGCCCTGCTGCTTATGCAGCTCATGGGGAGCCCAGAGAGCAGTGCTGGGGGTAGGACATGTTTACTGGTGCTGCATAGCACTAACACAGAGTTACTGTCATTGGGGTGTGACAGTGTCCTTGTGTCTTGGAAGTGGCTGCTGTCAGTCCACCTAACCTGGCCTGCACTGGATGGCTCCACCTCAGAACCAGAGCATGGCAGCAGTGTGCAGGAAAACCTGAAATGGGGCAGGATCCGTGCCTGCTCACTGCAAAATGGGGACACACATTTTAACAACTAGGAAAAAATCAGGCTGCTTTAAATCCTAACTGCCCTCAACATAGTTCAATAATTAATTAGTAAGAGCAGTACACAGCAAACACTGCCCTGAGCATCTACCAGCCACACAAAACACTGGATGGATAGAGCACACTAGGGTTTGCACTAACATGAAGCAAAGCAGCATTAGGCCAGCAGCAGCAGCATCCAGCCCACCCACACCACTGCTCAGACACACTTGTGACCAAATCTGAATCAACAGCCCAAGAGTCAAACCTGATTGTCCTGCCCCTCTTCCCTCCCTGCCCGATACTGATCAGTACATCATCTCAGAGAGCGTGAGGTCTCAGCACACCAGAAGTAGATGCACTGGGCACAACAGCACTGGTGCTACCCCAGGCCCCGAGCGTTGCTGCATCACCCTGGCCATGCGATGGGCAGCAGTATGATGCCAGTACTGTAGTGAGTTACTCACCTCGCTGGGCTTGCACTGGACCTGCTGCACCATTCAAGCTTCTACATGTTCAAGAACCAGCTTCTCGTTAGTTGCAGCTACCATGGACTGGGCTGGGTGTGGAGCTCAACAGCACTTTTACCTCCAGCTCTGGAGTCCACTGTGGCATCCACCATCCTCACCAGTGTCACTCATCCGTGTGGCTGTTCCTGTGGAGGGTGAACCCCAACTGCACGGAGGGCCTCAGCACATGGATGGGTTTCTCTTCAACCAGTGCAGGTTCTTTCTGGAGCGGTGGCTGACCCGGCCTACCAGGCGTGGGTGATCCTTCACTTGTTTATCATCATTAAACACCTTGTATGAAACCCCCTCAGTTTGGTCACGTTTCACCTGGCAACTGCTCACACAGCTCCCCCCTGTGCTGCATCACCCCTTGGATGCTCTGATGTGCACTGGGTGACCTATAAGTTACCACAAAAAGCTGCCTTTCACTTTGGCCAGGGTTCCCCAGCCCCTGCCCACCCCCCATCACGGACCTCAGGCAAAGGCACAGTTGGAGTCATGGCAAAGGGCAAAGAGTCCAATGACCAGCACACGGGCTGAAAAAACAAAACACTTTAATTAGACAACTGCAAGCACCTCAAACAACGGGTTATTGTTACAGCATGGGGCGATCTTCTCACAATCTAGTTATTGCAAAGGCATGTGAATAAGTTTCATATGGACAAAGTCAAGAGAAAAGTGGCACCGTAGTTACATGAAGGTCAGGAGTCACCTTACATTCATCCCACCGACTTCTAGAGAGAGGCCAAACTACACCTCCTCCTCCCTGTACATTCCCAAGCCTGTATTGCCTGTGAACTTCAGCCTATGCAGCCTTTTTGTGTCCTACAAAGCACGTAATTGTAGCGTGCGACTTACAATGGGTCCTCATTGTACATCTGCTCACGGCAGAGAACAAAGCTAGTGCAATTTGGTTTAGAAACATGTAAAGCTGTGAATGGAATGAGCATGATCTCGCTTCTTGGACTACTTTGCCCACTGCACTGTAAATACTGGCAGCTCCATCCTTCCTCACCTGATACAAGCACACACTTTTATTATAAAAGATCAGTAATTTTACACAGAGTGGTTCTCATGCTCTACTTTTAATTATTGTTTTTTTTTTTTTTCCTTAAGGTATAGTACAACTTACAGTGCTTATAAAAAGGCAACACCATATGGTACCATGTCTTCACTATCACATTGGAAGGGAAATCGCTAGTTTCCTTTCTTAAAAGCACTTAAAATAGGCAAAAGTTCTAAAAGGGAGTGCTAAATGACAATGCATACTGTATTAGAAAGAAGTCCAGCCTTCCTTTAAAGTGCCGTTTGGGGAATGGAATCCTGTAAACCAGAGCCACTTGGTTGGAAATCCAATGAACGGGAACTGCTACAGAATAGAAAGTTTGCACAATTCCTTAAAGCAGTTTGAAGTCCACTACATGCAATTGGTTTGCTAGAAAGCTCTCTAAAACTTAAGTCGCTTTACTCTGAAATTGAGTCCCCAGTCCCATATTTAAATGGAAATAAACATTTACAGGGTGCATTTACATACACTATAATACAAGGATGACATCCCTTTGCCAGCAGATAAAAGTGTACAGTTCCTCGCCATAACTCGGTTCTGACTCGATAAATTTCTGACACTTGTAAATTATAGAATATGCATCAGCTAAAATATTTTTTTTCTTTTTTTTTTTCATAAATAGTTACAAAACTTGCCAAAACACATGGGGGGAGTTTCCTCTGTTCCAAAATCTGACATCTGAATGCCACACAACACAAGAAACAATGCTTAAAGACATGGTAAGTGTTTTCTGAAGAAAGTGGGTGAGTAAACTACTAGCTGAAGACAGAAAGAGCACCCTTCCCCAAGAACACAGTGCACAAAAGCAAAATGTCAAACAGTACCTCAAGCAAAATAAAGGTCTGAGGATTGAAGCCAGCTCACGTGTGATCCTGCTAAAGAACGGGTGACAGTCACCGCTTAGGTCCAATGCATTGGGAAGTGGTTGCTGGCTTTTATTTTACAGCTGGGAGACTCCGCTAAGAATTGAGCCACGGATGCCGAAGGCATTCTCCAGCCGAAGCGCGCTTCTCGGGGACCATTTCTAGCATGGGGATCAGGAAATCTGTAAACTGTGCAGCATCTTCATGAGGCCAACCGTACTTCTCCACAAGCACATCAAAGAGACTCCAAGGTTTCAGCTTGGTAATGTGCCGGAGCTCTCCTGCAAACAGAAACGTTACTACGTTAGACAAATCCTTCCTTATCCCTGCAAGTGACTAATCCCTGTGTCATTTTTCTCTCACTCCACATTCACAGCGCCTTGGCCACGCTGAGAATCGCTTGGGAAAGGTGGTACGCTGCCAGCTTGCTCGAGGTCCTCAAAGGAGCGGAGCACATCCAGCGTCAAAACCAAGAATCAACCTGCAGCGAACGCTGTGACACCCAGTACACATCACTTCTGGGGTTTCACACTGTCTCTCCCATGCACAAATACACTCGTTCATTCACTCCTGTGTGCTCGCACCATGGCCAAAGGACACCAAAGGCTTTTCCTTCCTAACCAGCCAACAGGTCCCAACGTTACACAAACCGCCCCCATCCCAACCAGGAGGACTCCGCACCACAGGCTGCTGCCTTGCTGCGTGGCACTGGCTGACAAGGCACCACAGCAGCGCTTCACTCCCAGCCAAGCCCAGCCCAGAGTCTGGCACTTGGAGACTGCTCCATGTTCCAGACAACCCCCTCAGGAGGCCCCGTCTGAATCCTTCCCAAGGAGGAAGCACCTGCTGCTCCCTACGGCTCCTCCGACCCACAGCCAACAGCAGCTGCGGGATTTGAGCTCCATCAAAGAGGAGGCACTCGGCCAACCCGGCAAGCACGGTGGGGAGCAGAACAATGAGGGAGGCGAGAGCCCTTCTGCCACTCAAACCAGCAGTATTATCCAGGTCTGTCCACAGGACATCTGGCACAACAGGGAACAGAGACCCTTCTGGCTGCTCCCTGCACCTCCACTGCCATCCGCCTTTTCCCAAATGCACATCTGAGCAGGATGGTTCCCACGTGACAATCCACAGAGACCCCGGTGGTTATTCTGTGATGGCCCCTGAGCTGCAAGGAGGGCAACGGGTTCTCACCCCATTCTGGAAGCTGAACGTGACTCTTCCACAGCTTCACAAGCCCACTACACCAGCAGGATGTGGCACACAGGCCATACTATTTTAAGTGAAGTGGTTTGGCAACTTGCTGGTTGTGCCAGGCTCTGATCTACTGCCCATAAAATGCCATCGGACACCACCTCTCAGGTCCGTTTCTGTTCACCCCTGTGGCTACAGAAGTTCAGGGCAGGGGAAAATCATGTCCTCAGACTGTCCCAAACAACTGAGTATCCAAATGCAACAGATGGAAACCACCCCAGGCCCAGGAGGACACAATTCTGCTGGCTCAGGGCACAGCAGAAGGTTCTAGGCCAGGCGCCAGAGCAGCTCTCCAGATGCCATCATACAGACCCCAACCCATCACTTGCAAGAGGAAGGCAAGAGACCTGCTGGCACCAGAGTCCAGAGGTGCTGCCCACAGCCGGGACCGTCCTCCTTCCGCTGGGCAGGCAGGAGGAGTGCTGAGACAGTGAAAGCAGCGGGTGCATCCTGCCGCGTTATGTGCACCAGCACATCCCACCAGTATCCACCAGTCAAACCAAACCAAACCAGGCTCTGGTTTGAGCCCACAGTCCTATGGCATGAAGGGAAAGGACAGCACATCCTGGAGGAGTGTGCTCACTTCCAGGCTCACTCTCATCCCTTCAGGATCCTTTATGCTGAAAATCTGACCCATTTGAAGGTTTCTAGAGGTGCGCACTGGTGACCACTAACAGGAACAAGCAGAAACCAGTTCACAAACACGCAGAAACTCGAGTATCACAAAAAGTGATAGAAAAGAGTGACTCAGTTGCCAGCGGGGGTTAAGCCACGACACTTGTTACTGACTGCAAGTAAAGAATGGCTAAAACCAAGTAACTGCAGCTGTGTCCAGAGCTTCCCCAGCTGGCAGCATCCACTGCAAGGGCTGTCATAACCATTTACCAAACCAGACTGGCTCTGGGGTCTGTGTTTCCATGCAGCACTGTCTTCACTTTCGTACTGAAATTGCATCTTTTTAGGCAACTTCTCCCCCTCACGTTGTATAAAGCAAGAGTGCAAGATGAGGCAGCTGGTGCTGCCGTTAAGGACAGTTCATACTGTCTGAATAGCCCTTATTTTGTGCACGCTGGACCTGAAGTACTCAAACTAAACCCAAGGTAATACCAGCACACCCTGGACAGTATGACGTTCTGTTGTGTTCTTCTGCTGAGGAACAAACTATTTTAGCACTAAGGGCTGGAATTTTCCTCAAGAAATCCCGTAAGGGTTTCAGAAGTGCTTAGGAAGATGGGATGCAGTAAAAAGTACCTTTGTGAGGGACAAGAATTGAACTAGTGCTTCTGCTTTCAACAAGTATCATGACGATGGCTACGGAATCAAAGCAGGGTGAGTAAGAGGCAATTTACACAACTGAGGTGGGTGAGAAACTCAGTTTATTTTAACGTGGTGGGTCCATCTCATTTCCACCCTGAAGCGCTGGAGAGCAGCACAGGAAATGGAGGTGTCTGACAACACGAGTTTTCATTTGCTTCATGAGGTTTCAGAATCACAAATGGTTTGGGCTGGAAGGGACCTTAAGATCACCCAGTTCCAACCCCTTCTGCCATGGGCAGGGACACCAGCTTGCTCAAAGACCCGAGGACAGCAAGGCAGTGCTGATATTTAAGGGAGGAATGGAAAGCACAATCCCATCAGTCTGACACCATCAGCAATCAGGGCATCAATGTGAACTGTCACAGAAATGTTAGAACTGTAACAGCAAGGGAGGCTTCCCCAACAAAAGCTCTTCATTTATTTCTGATATTGAAGCACACAGGACATATCCAGTGAGGACAATGGGGCTGTCAGAACTGTAAAATCCCTGTGGCCAGAGCGGAGGCAGCGAAGGACCTCCTGGAAAACGGAATGCTGTCAGAGGGAAATTGCTGAGGAAGTTTCTGAGGGACCTGTGGGGGTGAAGGCACTATTTAAAGCTCTCTGCGCTGACCAGAATACAAAACACAGAGCTCATCTATGAAATCTGTCAAAGACAAATTTAAGATGTGTCACCAGGGAAGAGAAGGATGGGCTATTAACAGTGAGAAAGGGATGACTCAAAGGATTGGGAAGCAGTAGTGGGAGATAATCTGCTACTATGTACTTTGAGGACATGCTCCCGAGAACTAAGGCAAGAACTGCTGGTGAGGCCCCAGGGTACAATGGCTGGAAGGGAGGGAGGTGGGGCAGAGCCCTCCCCTTCCCTTCCAGCAGCCCTTTTCCTTGTCACAACTTCCAACAGGCAAAGCCAGTGCCTGGCCGGCATCACGCGCAGGTTAGGGAGCAGGGCTGGCAAACAGAACAAAAGTAAGAGACAGCGTCTAGAGAAAACAGACCTGCACTTCCAGTTTGTGTGGTGGGTGATCCAGGCTTCCTGAAGGGCTTACATCCCACCCCGGGCCACAGCAGATGGTGCTTCTGAGGAACGTCACTACGGATCAGGGCCCAGAGGACAACAATGACACTTTGCAGTGGACAATGCCCATGGAGGCACATGAAACTCCCCATGGGAATTTTACAAACTTCCCTTTTCTGTGTGCCACAAGGACTGTGGTTATTGTGTAACTGCTGGGTCATTTTCAAGTTCTGTGGCACCATTAGAAAACGCTGCCTGGCATGAAGTGAAAATGAGGAACACAAGATGTACATGCTTTTAGAGGGTTCAGGCTGAGGGCCTCTCTGATTCAGTACCTGCCTCTGACAGTGGCACAGGAAGGGCAGGGAGGATGGGCACCCAGGAGCAAACCAGGAGCATTTGGCAGGCCCTGCCCAGGTGCTGGAGGGTGCTTCCTGCCCAGCCCTTCTACTGCCTTATATATTTATGGACCTTTCAGCCCTGTTTGTTCATGTCACAGAATCCCAGAGTGGTTTGGACTGGAAGGGACCTTAAAGCTCATCAGGGTCCAAACCCTGCCATGGGCAGGGACATCTTCCACTAGAGCAGGTTGCTTCAAGCCCTGTCCAACCTGGTCTTGAACACTGCCAGGGATGGGACAGTCACAGCTTCTCCAGGTAATCTGTGCCAGTTCCTCACCACCCTCACAGGGAAGAAAATCTCAGTTAACATGGAACTGGTTTGAGCCTGCTGATCCAGCCTCTCTATAACCCCCAGGCTCTGGCTGCCTGCAGTGCAGGGAAACCCCTGTTTTAAATTCAAGTTCCACTGGGCTGTCCCCCAGCTCTCACATGGTGGGTGCTAGTAAACAGCAGCTCTGTTTTCAGCTTATCCACTGACTTATAAATCTTCATTATCCCTCCAGCAACCTTCTCCCCTCCACACTAAAGAGCCCCAGGCATTTCAGACTCCCCCAAATGGCAGTTGCTCTATCTCCTTGATCATCACTGCTGCCCTTCTTCACACTGTTTAACACTATGACATCCTCCTCAAGGCAATGCAGGCATGCAGATGTCCCTGCTTTGCCAGAAATACCCCCACAGAACAGGCAGCTCCATGCAAGGGGGGATGAAGCACTGGTTGTCTACAGCCTCCTGACCCCAGTCTCTTACAGCTCAGCCCCTCACATGCCCAATGGAGCTGGTCTGCACTGGCCCTACCAACAAGCTTTGTGCTCAGGTACATGGAGTAACAGGAAAGAGGGAAGCCCCAGCACTGCTCAGCAGAAAAGCATCCTTGTCAGCGACCCCAGATGTTCCACATCACATGATGGAATGCTCCTGACATCCCTGTCTGTCCTTACAACACAGTGCTGCCTCATACACCGAAGGGACAAAAGACACTTGAAGCATCCCCACATTGCCTCACGTCAAAAACCTGTCTTTTAGGAGCAGCCTGAGCAAAGACAAAGAGACAGAAGAACTGTCAGGCCCAGTGTGTTTGCTCATATTGGTCACTCCCTTGTAGCAATTCAAGGGGTTTCATTTTAAAGGGCTGCACTTGTGTACGACACCAAACACAGCTAAGTGCCTGCCTATGGCTGTGGCACACAAGCATTACAGTAAGTCAGTGTTTGGAATGAGACAGCACAGTGCACACTGAGCACCTTTCTCCATCACTGTCACAGTTATCTCCTCTGCATGCTCTCTCTTCAGGGAGGTTATGGGAGTGCAAGGACTGACTGCATGCAGCTGTGTCTATTGCCCAGGTATTCCATTCCCACCTCGACGTTTCTTACCAGTAGCATCTGCAGGGCCATGACATATGATCAAAAGTAGCTGACAGACCACCTTCCATCACATTACAAGCTATGCATCACTTGATTCCTTACACTTACACGAATACCAGACAATGGATTTACACAGACAGTTGTTAACAGCCACACTTTGAGTACATCCCAAACGGATTTTAAATGAAATATTGACATGAATACTGCAAATTGTGCTTTTTTCAGAAAGCCAAGTTTACACCAAAATTCTTCTTTAGTAAGAACTCTCCATTTAAATGGATATATTTCTTCAGTACCCACAAATGAACATATTCTCCTTTTGGATAGTTTTATGCTTTAAATTAGTGGTGCATAAATACCGTTACCTTTTTTGGTGAAAAACTCCTTGGAATATTTCCCCAACATAGCGTATTTTCGAGGGATTTTTCCCAGCAGTTCAATGATCAATGCTATGTGGTCTGCATTGGAGAACATTGCCAGCAAAACAGAAACATACAACAGTTTAATCAGTACACTGCATGCACACACTAACACTGGCCCGGCACAGACAGAAATAGATCGATCCTGGTAAAAAAAAGACACGTGCAGACTGCTCAGGGGCTAATTTAGAAAGATGCTTTCGGCAAAGCTTCCTTCTCAAAGCAACATCTGAGGATCAGCTGCTTCAGGCAAGTTTTGCCACACCATTTCAAATGGAGCAATGGTCATTTTTCAGGATTTAGCTAAAAAAACCTAATAATTTTGTCAGATTCCTTTGTATTTTGTTTTCCAAAAGCAGGTTTTGGGATTTCAGGAAATGCTCCTCACTGGACACGCTACAACCAGCAACAGCAATTCCACTTCTGTCTGCATCACGGCACCTTTCAAAAAGAAGAGGTACTACCTCTGCGATTGAAGAATTCCCGAGAATATTTTCCAGATAGAGCAAAGTGCCTTGGGATATTGCCTAGCAGCTCTATGATGTGTGCTATGTGGTCTATGAGGGAGAGAAAAAAAGGATACGGGAGTGGAAGGGGCAGGGAAAGGACGGGATAAAAAAGAAGAGGAAAGAAACTGGAATTAGTAAAAAATCAGAAATAGTTTCAAATCAACAATGTTTGCAGCAAATCCATGCAGAGGTTTCCAGGATCAGCAGAGCTCTGGCATCATTAGTAGCATTTAGGAACAATGAATGATGCCCACATTACCACTGCAAAGAGCATTTACAAGCAAACAAGCATGGAAATGGACAGGTATACAAATGGAAGCAGGAGTTAATTCTGTTTTAAAATAAAAAATTAGTAATTGCCTAATTCAAATAAAAATACACAATGTAAACATTATTCCAGTGTCACTCTGACAAAGAGAAGATACTAAAAAGTTCAGATTTGTTGTTTCTTTTCTAAACTAAGATGTTATTCTCAACCAGGTTTCCACACATATGCAGTCTTACAAGAAGGGCAGTTTAATTCCTTCAGGCAGTTGTTAAGTGGCTGAATATCTGCAGAAGGGAGTTTTTGCCCACCCATTGCTAGTGATGGAACTTAAAACTAAAAAGAAAAAGAGCATATTTATATTCTGAAAGCAATACCTATGAACAGTTCACTCAAATTGCAGAATCACAGAATGTTTTGGGTTGGAAAGGACCTTAAGACCATCCAGTTCCAACCCCCCTGCCATGGGCAGAGACACCTCACACACTAGACAATGTTGCCCAAGGCTCTGTTGAAGCTGGCCTTGAACAATACAAAACTTAACCCCACTGTAAGCTCACTGAAAATTTAAGAAGAGTGTGAATTTATATATATATACCTCTCCATATAGTATCTCAAGAGATTCATACCTTCATCCCTCGAATAGTCTTCACCAGAGTGTGGTTCAAACAAATAATCTCCAGTCGCTAGCTCAAACGCCTATAACATAACAGACATATTTATGGGTATTTTTAAACAAAGCTTTTAACCTTAAATTGCCAGCAGAACACCCCAACTATCTCAGAACCAAGAGGAATTAACATTCAAAGCTCAAGGCCTACAACTGGATCAGACACTGAGGAGAGGTCACTTACCTGGGGACCATTATTCCTGCAGGGCAACGACAGCATGAACCCAGGCTCTGGAGGAAGTCCCACTGGGACATGAGGTTGGCAATTTGGAAACAAGCAGCACAACCAAACCCCCAGCATTTCTGCCCACTCAACCAGCATGAAGGAAGGAGATGGACCAGGAATGTGGACCTGTGGTCCTTCCCAGACTCCTGGGCTCCACCAGCTGACCAGCGAGTATTCCAAATGGTCCTGGTGGTTGGAAGCAGCAAGCAGCATCTGGCTGTGGAGGATGATGATTCTGAGCACATCAGCGGCACGGGGGTGTGGAGGAGGCATCAGTGTAAGCCAACATTAAACACACCTTTACATACTGATGTGCTGTCTGTTGATCGTGTTAAATACGTGTAAGTCAATGAAGCGGAGAGGTGCTTCTAAATAAATAATAAAGAGCTACACTCGTATCTGAAACTTAATTATCTGTCAGATTGCATGCTAGGGACTGAAATAAAGTCTGAATCACAAATAAAATCCACTTATAATTAATCACTTGTACTTAGCGAACAGAGTAAGCTTCCTTGATGACTCTAAATCTATAACCGTTTTTAAAAGGCATTTTTATTGAATCCCAAGTCATCAACGTAAATACTGCCGTCCCGGGGTAAAACACTGAGGCTGACACTGATGAAGGAATCCAGATTAGACATCAGGATGACTGATCCCTTCAGGCCATTCACAATGCTTCGATGGGATGTTAACCCCATGTTAGGAGAGGACAAAACTGAATTTCTTTTGATGGGTGTAATGCCTATTAAAAGCCTTAATGTACTGAAATAACTGTAGGAGCCCATACTGATGCACTAACATGGAATCATCCAGACCAATTTGTTAAACTATTCTCTTTCTGCTCTAGATCACCAATTACCCCAAGCAGCCACAGGAATCTAATTCTTTCCAGGTGGTTTACACATCAAACTGTTTTCCATCTCCAAGACCAGAAAAAACATCTGATCCAGGAAATCATTCCAAAACTCAGGCAGAACTTCCTGGCACAGTCCTAGGATAGGATTTCACACCATGAAGACGTTTACTACAAAATATCCATCTCCAGAAATTCTGTTCCAATTCCTAATCTGGAGTTGTTAAATCACCTGCAAATTTAGCCTATTTATGGGCACTTGGCTTTCTCAAGCTGTGAGTTGCAGTGTCATCCAAGAGAGCTATAGCCAAAACAATTCATTGCAATCACACAGAGCAGCCAAGAAAGCAAGAATGCCCTTTGCTGACACTAAATGGGGCTTTTAATTAAAATCACTAAGAAACAGTCATTCACTTTTTATTGTTCTACTCTTAGCTCCAGAGAGTTCTCATTTTACACTTAAGAGAAAAACCTCAAGGACTTCATAAACCATCAGGTATTTAAACTGAAGAGATTTTTAAAGCAGCCAGAAGAGATCACTGGTGGAGATCTCTAAATACAACATGGAGAATACTGTTATTCTCCTGAGATAAGACTGAGAAGCCCAAGGTGCTCTCACGCCAACGTAGTCACTGGAAGGGCCAGACCAACCTTCCTAGGAGAACACATGCTGCTGGGGCTGATTTCTGAGGACATTACGAAACTCACTGCTATTTAACCAGATTCCTGGAGAACAATGGAAGTGCAGTGGAATTTAGCCACAAAGGTAGACTCCAATAGAATACAGCTTCTGTCCTAAAAAATGAAGTATTAATAGCTCCATATGTCTGCGTGGGACTAAGCAGACTCAACTGGAAAAACTAAAAACTGTTCAATGAGAAGCACAAGAAGCAAGTATACCACTGTGATACACTGAATTTTACATCAGGTTGTATATAAGAAGAGCTGCAAGCTCTTATAGATTTGGGATATTTATACCACCTTTTTGCTGACAAGAAACTAAAGCTTTTCAAAATTATGATGCTGCTCCTTTTGTTCTTTTTGTATCACCCTGACTCTATGCCCAGCATGGACCGGAGCAGCAGGGTCTCAGATATCTGATTTCCTCATTCTCCTTAAAGGACTCTGCACTGAGAATGAAGAAACTTTGGACTGCTGCACACAGGGACAGTCCAGAGACAGTGCTGTCTTTTGGGTGCTGCAATATGTATCTGTTGTAATACTTTTTAGCATTCACACGACGTTTTGCAGGTTCATTTGTAGCAAAAAGGTAAAAGGTTTCTAGATATCTGTAGAAAGGACTAGCTACACAGTGCAAGATAATTTGGCCTTATTTAAAAAAGAATAAATCCTTGATCCAGGTTTTTACCATAAGGTAAAAGACTCAGTGTTAAAAATTGCAGTAATAAGCACATAAATAGCCATAAACTCACTGCATCAGAGTTGTTCTGCTCTTTAAGCTGATGCTCAAATGTGTGATGCACCAGAAAGCACGTGCAGTGCCGCCATGGGCAGCTCTTTGCTGCTGGTACTCAGAACTACAGTTTTGGTGATGCGCTGCTGCTTTGGACTTCTGAGCACTTGTCAGTATTTATGGACACTTTGCACTCAACTGTAGATGCATAAATCACCCAGTCTCCAATTGCTACACTGACACGGATAAAATCAAAAGGTAGACACGCTGACAGACACCAAGTTGAACGCAGGTCAGGGGTGCACTCTTGTGGTAATGCAGCATGTATATAAGCATGTCACCAGCCCTCAATGGAAAGTGACTTCCCCTTTCCTCAGTACTCACATCTAGACCCTCAGACTGTGGTGACCAGTTTGGAGCCATCAGTATGAGAGAGACCCTGCCAAAGTGGTGAAAGACCAAGGAGGACCTCTAAGATGCTAGGGGCTAAGTAGGAGGAAAGGCTGGGTGGGCTGTGGTCAGGTTGGAGAAGGGGAGGAGAAGGGGAGGAGCAGGGGGGATTCAGCTGCTGCACTCCACTGCCAGAAAGGAAGTAACAGAGATCAAGATATGCTCTCCTCAATGAAAGGACAATGGAAAACAGACACAAGCAGCAAGATGGGAAATCACAACCAGATAAGAAATTCTTTTAGCGAGATTCGCTGGGCATTGGGATAGGCTGTGGAAATGCCATCCTGTCCGCTATGTACAGCCTCAACTGGTTGAGGATCTGAATAACCTCATCTAACTAACTAACCCTGGTTCAAGCAGGAGGTAGACTACTAGAGCCTTCTACACCTAAATTTGGCTGTTACCTCTGATGGTACAAGTACAGAAGAACCATATTTACTTTCTCTTTGAAAATAAAAGCCAGTTTCTTGACAGAAATCTGACTTTGAAATACCATGATCTTTTTTTACTTAATGCTGACATTTACTTCAACAGAAATCAGCATTTCAATTATTATATAGAGATAACAAATGAGATACAGCACACTCAACATATGGCACAAAAGCCCAAGGCAATCATCCATCCTACTGACTGTGCTGGCAATTGCTACTTAGCATTTTCCTAAGGTTACTGCAGAAAAAGAGTCTAGACTGCTCTTCCCCATCTGCAGATATGGAACCTTTCATACAAATGGTCACATTTCTGCTTCTGTAGGCTCTGGAGAGGCTATGATTCCTTTTCTGCCATGTGACTGTATATGAACCTACCACAGTACTGAACTGTTGGCATCACTGTTGTGTATTATAGATCCATGTCTAATCACACAATTGGAAATAGCTACATTTTTACTGTGTGACAGCTGTGTACTCAATCTGGTGATTGAACATGGATGCATGCCTAGGGAAAGCTGTCTGGGAGAGGATGGAAGAACAATTCACTGGGACTGTATCAGCCTCCCTGAATTTCTCTTATGAAGCCCCAGCTGAAAAAGGACAACAAGCTATAGGCCAGAATGATTATTTTGACAGATGAGATCCAGCTCCTGGCCAGAGCTTCTCTGCCCCCACTGAAGTGAAGAGCTGTGAATAAGAAGATTGTAACTGCTTCAAAAACAGGCTTGGTTTTAAGAACACTTTTACACAGGTAAATGGGACCATGAAAGAAGAGCAAAAAAGCTTTCTGAGATACACACACCAGCCCACAGTTTGTTCTCAAGCGGTCATCTCCCCCTGAAGAGCCAAGGAATGGAAAGAATATAAAAGCCATTTTGCATGGTTAGTGCTTGGTAAGCAGGGCCAAATGCCCAAAACAGAGATAGTCATGGGATGTTTGAAAAGGAAACAGATTTCTATAATTTCCTATACTCTGATCTCAGAATCGTGCACATACTGAGTGGCTGCTTTGGAGAGTCAGTTTCTTTGGAAAAATCACAGAATCACAGAACAGTTTGGAATGGAAAGGATCTTAAAGCTCATCTAATTCCAACCCCTCTGCCATGGGCAGGGACAACTTCCACCAGACCAGGTCGCACCAAGCCCATCCAACCTGGCCTTGAATACTGCCAGAGATGGGGCAGCCATAGCTTCTCTGAGAAACCTGTTCCTGTGCCTCACCACGCTCGTCATTTTCTTTTTAATGTCTCGGGTTGTCCACCCACCACCTTCAAGAAGGGTGTACAGTGATTAATAACAGCATTTTGTACTGAATCTGCCTACTGAAAAACATGTGCATGGGGACTTGAAGTTTTTCTCTCCTCTCAAGCAGATTTCTGATTTCCCATTTTTCCTCAAAATACTGTTTCTGTGCACACTGAGGCTTGTCATCACTCCTCTGGTATGTGCTACTCGCACATATGAACATGATGACACTCATGATCCCACAGAAACATGATAATTTTTTCCCTGCTTACCACACAGGAAGAGTAGTTAAGGACAGTTGCTTCTCCACCTTACATGAGAGGACATCAAGGTAACAAGTAAACTGGGGCCCGAACTACAAACACTTGGATGTAGGTTTAATTCTAGCATCATAAATTACTATATTCTGCTCATTCTCCATTCTGCCCTTACAAGTGCTCTCACATAAATAGAAATGCTCATAATAAAACACACCCCTGTAGGCTTGCTTGCCTTGTAGTAGCATCTCTCTCATTTTGTCTGCCTGCTCCCTTCCCCATTCACTCCCATAGCATTTTCTTTCAGAATCTCTATTCTGAGCTACACCTATGATCTATTTGCTAGGTCGTATTATAAAAAGAATCAAAACTCACCACATAAACCACCTCAGATAAGTGGTAATAAACCAATCTTGCTGATGTCATGGCTTGTGACACAGTTATCCCCTGCAGCTCAAACAAGACTGTACATAGTGAACAACAACAGTCAGATGATGAGATTCATCATTTCAGGGGCTTTTCCTGTCTCCACTCCAAAGAGTATAAACAAGGAAAAGCAGTGGAATCATGGTGCTTGCAGTCATTTGCAGGAGCAATACAAAGGGATGCCCTCTGCCAGTACTAACTCCTTTACCTTGCCAGAATTTTTTGGCAGCAGCAGTTAAGTACTGTGTTCCATGGGTTTGAAATTTAGGAAATGCTAAATCATGAAGTGCCTGTTCAGTTTCTGCTCCACAGAAAGTAGCCCTCTCAATACTGCCAATGTGGAAAATAAGCCTGATAAAGTTAAACAATCAAGGGGTGTTTCAATCCTACCAAAAGCACTGCTGGCTCCTAATAGGTTCCTTTTTTGGGGTGAAAACAAGAGATGCACCTCCCTATTGGCAGAATTAAAATAGGGTTTAACACAGCAAGGGAACATAGAATTTTCTAGAATTTCATAAATGTGGAGAGAAATTCCCAGTATCTAGCTTTCCATGGGAACAGCTGAGTATCCCATCTAAATAGGCCACATTGTTAAGAAAAAACAGAAAGCGCACTGTGCAATTTCCTTAGCTAAACTTCAGATATGTCCAGCAAAACAGCACAATTACTGAGGCATAGAGTCACCAAAGGCTGGGAAAAAAAATGCAATTTACACTACACTGCATTCTTTGCTGAGCACAGAACAAGAGAACTTGGTCCTCCATCGCAGTCAGGGGAAGTCCACAGGCATCTAACTCCTTCCATTAGCCCCACAGCACATCATGCATGCACCGATTATCAGCCTCCACAGATAAGCAGCATCCTCTTCTTTCCCCTGCCTTTTTTCTTTTTCTTAAAGACTCTTAGACTCTGGTCACCTGAGCAGAGGACCAGTACTGGCCTGAGGATACAAAGAATGAGAGTGAGTATCTGATACAAAGAGGTTTGAACCAGGCCATGTCAAATCATCTGAGAAGGTTCACCTCATAGGCTGTTGGCTTACAGTGCTACTTATTCACCAAAAGAAAGAACTGTAAGGTTATTAGCACTGAGTTATTTCTCTCTCTTTTGCTATCTGGCTGGTGTCCTTACATGCCTCTCTTTACGTACACTTCCAGTACAAGCAATCCTAATCAGAATCTCTGGCTACTCCCATACTAAAGACAATACAAGTAGAACAGAGTATTCTTTACAAGATGCATCAAAACCATGGAGTTGATGGCTAGATGAAGCCAACTCTTGTCAGCAGAACCCAGGTGAGCAGAGCACTCCATGTAGACACAACATACCATGTCCTAAAAGCCAGATTCATAATGGGGCATATTCTGGAAGTTGCTGTGCACACATCAGCACAGACGCTTTGCATGCTCAAGGCACCATTATCAGAGGCTTTTGTTTAAAAACATCATCGTCACCATCTCCATCCTTATTACTCACGATGCAGTAAAACTGATGAGCAAATGGTATGATGAAAAGAAGTCTGCTGCCATGAGAAAACATAACCTCTGTGCTTGATTTAACACAAGCCATAAACATTGGTCATAAATACAAGCCAATACAAGAATCACAGAATTATAGAATCACCTTCTCTGGAAAAGACCTTTAAGATCATCAAGTCCAACCCAGTAGCTCTGCTACTCTAACAGTCTGCCAATGCTAATCGCAGTGAGCAAGATTATTACATCAGCAAGCAAAAGGCAGTGGAAAACCTAAGCTCAGAGATCCATTAAGCACCAGACAAAGTTAAGATCCCAAGTGACTCCTGGTCCCAAGCACTCCAAGTGGTCCATCATAAAAGCCAGGAGGCACGGAAAGAGTGATGTGGTTTATGTACACATAAACCTCTCTCACAGAAACCCTATGAAACCTAAATAATTTCAAAGAATGGCCTGGGTTTTATTGAATTTTTTTTTAATGGAGACATAATCTAGAATCTGACATGGCAGTGGATATATAGAACATGGAGAATCTCTTCAATTTTGCAAGCTAAGCAGTCTTCATGTGTGCTCTTTACTACTAAGCAGTGTTCTGGACTGCTTCTGAGCAAGCCCTTTTAGAAGAGTTTGACAGCCACTTTGTGAAACAAACACTGCCCACTGAGCTGGGGAACCTGACCATCACTTGGAAGCATCACATCTGTCAGCAAGAGCTACACAGATGGAGAAGGAGCACACCTGGATCAGCCTCTCAGAATACTGGTCAGAAATCTCAGATTTTAAAGTTGTGGATACACAGAGTACTACAAGATATATTTGCACACAATTCCATTCAAGTGAGGTCAGAATATTTTGAACCCTCTTTCAGTGCAGGTGCAGAGAATTAGCTCAGCGACTTAGTTGCGAGCAAAGGTTTTCAAAGCATAATGTCTTCACTTTGATACTACCTTATTACACTCTGCATTCACATTAATTCACATCATTCGCATTAGTTGCAGTCTGTGCATTATCATTCAGTAGAAAAACTGAGACAAGAAAGCTCACCTAAGGTCAAAGTCATGATCAGAATGAAGGTCAGGATCTGTAACTGTGTCACACAACTCCCACTGCAAAGCCGCATGGCCTCTTGCTTACCAGTTCACAAAGGTAGTATTTGACAGGTTCATTTGAACAGACCCACTACTTACCTATCCTGAACACAGTCTCAACCTTAGATCATTTAGTAACACAGTGCTACTAAATTACAGACTTTTCTAGCCCCCCTGCCTTTATTTAATTAAAAAGGAGGAAATGATAAATGCCACATGCAATCCATCAGCTGGTAGGACACCACCTCATGTGTGCTTGGTATTGCCACACTGAGCAAAGTATGGAAGGATGTAAACTTACCAAGCACAGTCACAGCAGTGCTGCTGAGCCACTCATTTCACATACTACTGCTTACAAAAATGTCCTTAATGACTATGGACTTACTGTAAAAACAAAGCAACATGACAAAGAAGTCCCTGCTCCCCCTAGAGAGACTTGGACAACATGGTAAATGGTAATCTGACCTCTGCTTTGGCTGAAAATAAATCGCCCCTTCAGGTCCTGCTCCAGCAGACAATCCTTTGAAAACACATCTAACAGTAAATGTTAGGGAATAAAGTGGATTAAATATGAAATAAGAGCAAGATAACTTAGAAGGGCATTTTCTGAATCGGATTCGGGTACAACAAGGAACCCAAACTTGAGAAAGCAAGTGGGACTACACGGGCATTAAATCAGTTTGGTACTTCACAGTTCTTGGCTGCTTTAGGGATTGAAGAGAATAAAATCGCAATTTCCAAAAGCAGCCTGAACTTAGTTGGGAGTTTGAAATTCCACATCAGGAATGTTGCCCTGGCTGTTAATCTTTGTTACAAGTCTTCTGCAGAAGGAACTATTAAGGTCTTCAAGTCAATCCCTACCTCAGAGCTGTTTTCCATCTGATAGAGGATTAGCAGTAACAGCACACTGACCCATTTTCTCAAATACATGGGAATGAAAGCAAATCCTGAGGGGTTCTGAAATGATGAGTTTTGGGGATGAGCCTGAGAAACTGATCTGTTTTTTTTAACACAACTATTACAACGATGACAACTGAGGAAATGATTTTATGTCAGTGTTGTAAAGCTTATAAAGTTTCTACAGCATTTTCTATGAGTAAAAGACCAAAGTCTGTGGCAGAAAATAGGTTTCCAGGGTTTCTACCTCAAATTCTTTGCTCCTGTTAAAGCTTACGTAACAAAGAAGCAAAAGTATAATTTTCTCATTAAAATGTTTCCATTTCATAAATATCTGTGAATCAGAATTAAGATACCCCCCCAGCAGCAGAGACAGATGCTCACGGGGTTTAAGGACTTTCATGAGGAATGCTTATATAACATGGAAAAAGAACTGAAGTGTAAGGGGGCTGGATGACCCCAAGTATTGTAAGAACACTATACTCCCTAGGTCTGATACTGCTATTTGGTGCCCCACTTTCTTTAAACACAATCCTAGATAGACTTCAGCCTTTCAAATGTGGCTTTAGCTACACGACTGCATATAAAATTAGCATAGGGTAGGTACAAACTTAAAGAAATATGTATCAAGTTCAACTAAGCTTTATGAAATATCAGATAAAAGGAACTTAATGTCTCTAATAATAAATCTGCAGGTAGTTAAGAGAAGAATCACTCAAAAAATTAAGCATCAAAACTGCAAAACATTTTCTATGCTTTATTTTCAATGTAATGGAATAATTCTACATTTTGCCCCAAATTAAAGTGTAAATTTGGAAATGGATGTTCTTTTTTGTGTATTAAAGCAAAAGCTAGTATCAAACTCCAGAGAAAACGTATCTGCAATTTTACTTATGGGTTAGTTACTTTCAGCACATGGCTTGCTGAGCTTATAATATCTGTAGGATTTTATGTTCTTTTCAATCCTCCTCCTCTCCCTCCGAGCTTTGCAATTCTCATCACCCACGCCTGCAAACTGTGTCTAGTATTTGAGTCCTCTCCTCCTCCTACCACACTTACTCTTTGCAGACATGTATTTGTAAAATACAAAGACTTGAATAAGTTTTCACCTTTAAAATAGGCAAAGATACTTCTAAATGTATTTTCAAAAGTATCTTTAATGAGAAGATGCATGTAGCTTATTTGTCCTCAAAGAGGTATTACAAACACAGTAACTGTTTCAGAAAGTTGAATAATGAAGTTTTTACTTTTTGGATTCTTAAAAAGTTTTAAAAATGTATCATTTCAGTTTAACTGTGTTAAAACTAATTCTACAGAATGTTACCACATATTTTACTAGTAAGCTAAACCCTTCTCTTTGAAGTTTAGAACCTAAAGCTGTGATTTGCAAGCCTAATCTGATGAGTGTTTTCACTGCAATTGGCAAGAGTTTCAAGTACTTCACTGTTTTGCTACTTTATGCAAGAAAAGGAATGGAAACACAGCAAACAGTTGTATAGATTCTAAGATAGGAAACATGCAGTTGTACTATTTCAGTTAGACTTTGTAATAGAAAATATACACATATTTCCCTATAAATTTGCATGGTTTTGACTGCAAGTTAAAAATGCATCAAATGAAAATGAAAAATGATTAAGAATACTTGAGAAATTGAAATAGAAGGGGAAAAAATCATCAGTAGCTATCTGATAGGATATTATTTACAATAATGTATTTGTGTCAAAACCATCCACATGAGGTTTCTCAGGTTTATTCTTATAAAATACACATTGCATTGTTCTTACCATACATGCTGTACTCCAGATATCAGCGGGTGTACTGTAACCTGCTCCTATTAAAACCTCTATGGATCTATATTGTCTTGTCTGGATGTCTTCTGTGAAGTGTTTATGCTAAAAAAAAAAGAATCATATTAATGGGAAAAAAAAAAGAACACAATAAAAAGGCCTGTTCTCAACAATGAAGGCTAAAGAACAAAATCGATGCAGTGATACTTACCACCCAGCAGGCATTCCCCAGGTCAGCAATTTTAACTCTAATTTTATCTGCATTTCTTGGGTCCAGTGGATTCACCAATAAGTCAGCAGCACGAGTTTTTGCTAACACAAGCAAAATGCAGAACAGTTAGTATTTTAAGCACACTATTCATCACCTCTAAGCAGTTTTGCCTTGACACTTTATCCAGTTTTGTAATTCATGGAAGACATCAAAATCATTTGCTGAATGTTACAAGAAATTAAAGCAACATAAACGGGATTTCTTACCTTGATTTCTAAATATCCTTACACATTCCAAGTGCAAATTTTTTGCATTAACTGCCAAATGACTACAATTAGAATATCCAGAAGAGCTCTAAGCAAAAAGAGTCCATACACTTCCAAGAACAGATTAGGACAGAAAATGTTAGAACTCAGACTCCAGGAAGTCCACATGAATTGCTGTTCTTAGAATAGTTTGGTTGAGAAAATAAAATCCTGTACTTCCATTTCTGGCTGAGGTGAATAAAATATGGCTGTATTTTTTCTTGTTTAAAAAGTCTGTCTCAAGAAGTCACTAAAACCTGGCTTACTTGAGAGCCTGGAGGACTGCCACCCATTTCACAGATAACTCAGTGTTGAATCAAAATTCCCTGAAGGTCCTAATTTGCATTGAGTACGATCCAACTAGAAAGGCAGAACTTTAATCTCATTAATCCTTCCATCTTTAGAGGCTCTTAGGACATTGATGATCCTAGCACAGGACAGTGGAGGGCCACTGCTTATCTATTTTATTTGACATACCACCTGCCAGCTCCTAAACTGAATTGGGAAGAAAGCAGATTGACTTGAATGTGGGTGACAGAAGCAGGTATCACAAATCACATAGAAGGAAGAGGACTGATCTCAGTTTACTTGTCCCAAAGCTACATAGACCAAATTGGAAACTGCTGGTAAGATAAGAAGGAGGTACTAGATCCAAAAGGCACCTGGGACATCAATGGGGACATAATGATCTGTGAAACTACCATAAGCATTGGAAGAGGAAAGTACAGCAGACATGGGACAAAGAAAAAATACAGCATGTCTAATGATGAGTCAGGAATGACTGAAATCAGATGAGGATCTTCAACTGCTGGGAGAGCAAGGGTGAATGAGCCATCAGGGCACTGGCCACCCAGAAAAGAAAGTGGCAGGATCCACCAAGGGAAAGAAGGAAAGAAAAGACAGGACTGAACAGCTGAAAACAGAAGTGGCAGTGACCTCAGTAAGAGTCCACTAAAAAAACTGCAACAGAGTTCAAGACTCAAGTTCAAAAAAACCCCATCACTATAGGGCATAAAAGCAACACACAGTGAAAGAATAAAGCTGCAGTTCAGTACTTAAAAGACAGTTAGTATTAAGTAAACTTAATATTAAAATCTTCCCTTTATAAGCATGCTGCTTAATAGAGTCTAATTTTTTTAAACACAATCACATGCATTATTCAAGAAATACCGGGACCTTTCTCAATTCACCAGCCCTGGCAAAAATAAAAAAGTGCTAGATAAATCCTTCCCACACATCTTTCTGAAGGTGACGGACTGCAGTAAATAAAGTGGAATGAAGGGGTGGGGAAACTCATCAGTAAGATGTCTGAATATATTAGAAAACAGCTTTCTTCAACCTTCTTCTAGCAGATGGACCTGACAAGGTAACAGGCAAATGCCTACACTTCTGTGTTTTTCTCAGGAGCTCATTAAGTTTATGTCCCTTATTTTCTGAGAGATGAATGTGAGACCTTCGATTCTATATCTGACAAACATGGATCATTCACAACTGAAAGTGAAGTCAAGAGGAGCACACTTTTTAGTAAGTACTCTCAAAAAAAGCATCCAAAGGAGCTCAACCTGAGCACAAAATCAGAAAGCATTTCTGGTTTTCACTTCTGTGTGTCCTAGTTCTGTAAAACTGAGAAATATCACCTCCTCTTCTCACAGTCTCAGCACGATAGTATACTTAGTAAACATTAAAATACTGGAATGAGGAAGAGTCATAAGGAAATTAATGTATCTATTTTAAGGGCGTTTGGTCACACCGTGAAAACTTGAAAAAGGTAAGAACTTAAGAGCTGCTCATCCACTGAACACAAATTGGTTTGTGCACTGAATGAGGCAAGTAACTCCAAAAAATAAGAGATCATGTTACTTTATAATGTAGAGCAACGCTAAGACAGAGGGGAACAAATAAAGTCCACTTCCATACTAGAACAAGGCACTAAAGTTATAGGAATAAAGTAGCAGCATTTAAAAGTATTGAATAGGTTGCAACTTTTATCTTCCTTCTTTTGAAATACTCTAATCTGTTTTAGTACTGTTTAACCCAACATTATTATTGATGCCATTAATATTAACAACATTCAACTTTTCATCTTTCTGTGGAAGTAGTAAATTCAGCTATGGCTAAATTTTATCTTTCTTCTTTGCACTAAAGGTCTGTAAGATGCTGCTGATAACATCAGGAAGGAATTAAGTAGGTTTGTTTCTCCAGCTATGGAGATACATTGCTCCCATGATGACAAATCCAGTTTTACTCCCTGGAAGCATGACGACTTCACACACCACACCAGGAAAACAGCAGTAGAGGCTTTCTGCCTATAAATACTACCAGCAGCACAGAGGAAGAGGCTACCAGGCACCTAAGAACCTCTTGTACATCATTTCAGGGACTACTGAGTTTAAGGAGATGGACTGGATCTTGTCTGGATCTTGACATTTTTCAGAAACACAGCTCTGCTCAGTTGTATTTTATTTCACATTTCTTGCCTAGCTGCAGATTACCTTACCTGTCAGACTCTGTAATAGCTGTGTGAATTGCTCTTCTAAAGTCTTAAACCAAGAAATACAGTGACTGTACTTTTCAATACATCTCTATTTATATTTAGTAACTTCATCTGAGGACAATGTTGATGGCAGGCTTAGTGATCTCCCTAAGCTATCTCATTTTCTTCTGTCTGCTTACAGATCTAGTCTCTCAGCATTTGATTAAAGCCCATATATTTATCATTTAGCCACTGGCACCATAAATAAAATCTACATGTAATATTCTGCAGCTATTTAATTCAGTGGCAAAACTCCAGCCCTTTGCAATGGCACCAAGATACCACCTTCCATGTCTTCAGTAAACAGGATTTACAGGCAAAAGTTTTGGAATGAAGCAGTTCCGTAGGCCAGAATTTAACTGCCCAAAACCACGATGAATATGAAAAAGCCATAATGAGTTGAGGGTTAGCAACATGCCTCGCAGAGACAAAGACTTGTTGAGTTTAATAAAAGATCAAGAGGGGAACTGTTAGAAAAGAACCACCAAAGAATGAAAACAGCACATTACAGAATTTTTTCATGTGATTGAGGAAAGACATAACAAGTATTTATAGCTAGAAGCTGCAGCCAGGCAAATCCAAACTTGCAATGATTCTTCTGAAACAATTCTGAGTACTGACCAGTGGAACACACTTCAGCCACACCATGTTCTTTAATTATTTCATTTGTCCAAATCAAGAGCAGGTGTCTTTTTGGAAAATATGTTTTAAGCCAAACACAAAGGTTACTGGACTTAATAGCTGCTGCATTACTGGCTTGTTACAAAAGGAAGTCAGGTTACATGATCTCATGGTCACCTTCTAGAAGAATGCCTACCTGCAACCATGAACTTCCTTTCCTCTTTCCTGTGCAGACTGACCTGTCAATGTGAATATTTAATCTACAGTAACTTATCTCACACCTGTAAAAACAAGTACTAAAACAGAAAATAAGTAAAATAAATAAATAAAAACCACAGTTCAGTTTTCCTCTTTTAAGACAGTAGATTTGTCTGAATTTAATGAGAATACTTCTGCACTTTCAAGTGCATCTATCAAACTCCCATTTTTGAATGTAAGAAAAGTCATCCTATTTACTTAAAATAAGCTTAGTTAAGCCACTGCCTGTAATGAGACTCTTACATTTATTTCTTAACCTAACCACTGTCTTTCTATCCACTTATTTGCCATTTTTTTAATGCAATACACACCCATGTTACTAGACACGAGTCTCACATCAACTCAAAGTGGGCTTCCCTCCCTCTATTTCTAAAAGCCACACAAAATTAAAGCACTTGCTTTTCTTCAAAAACCTGGTCCTAGGAGGTCAAAATTTATCAGAATGCTTTGGGACTACACTAACTGAAAATCCCCCTCTTAATTTCTAGGTATCTGCTCTGCTGAAAGTGTTCTAAGATGAAATACTAAAAGTAAAATACTAATAATTGAGAATTGTATGATTCAATGAGCAAAATGTTCAGTATAGATAAAACCAACAAGATGATAGCCAGCAATGAAAAAAGAGTTCTTAACAGTGGGCTGCAGCTCTAACCCAATTCTGGCAATAGTAAATCTGACTCTGTACCCTACCTCCTCCTTACATTTGAGAGCATCTAAGGAAGAGAGCATGTGGGTACAGTATGCACAGATTTTTCTTACTCAGACACTGGCACACTGGAATCACCTTTTCCAGTGGTCACTTTTCAGACCCAAGCACAAAAGCAGGCTGAGACTTAGGAGGGTAAGCACCAATCAAGAAACTAAAAGCACTTAAAACACTTAACCCGTAGGTAGATAGATGTCAACATCACCAAGAAGTGTTGAACCTGGTGTTCCAAGCCAGAAACACGGTGTGATAGAGGTTTTCTCACTGTTATCGAAAGGTCCCTTTGTGCTACTGAAAGTGAATGATACTGAAGTTTCACCAAAGAACTCCAAAACAGAAGTAAAACCTGCATATATGTGTCACTGAACACAGATAAAACATATACACAAGGTTTAGCCCCACTACTCATTCTACATAAGACGCCACCTATGGCTGCAAGAGACTCCAAGGATGCTGTAGGCCACTACGAGGAATACTTACTTTTTGGCAAATCCCCAGTGCTTGAAGCTGAAACTGTTCTGCTCCTGTCATGAGATGGGCTGCTCTCCTCTCTTTCGGTTACAGTTGATCCTTCAGAAACAGCAGAACCACAAGCTACAGACTCTAGAGCCCCAGAGAACACTGAAGCTGAAAATTCAGAGAACTGTGACTCAGGAATTTTGTGACGTCCATTTGGCAATTCACCATTAAACTGTTCATAGGAGCTGCTATAAGAGTAATCGCTTTTTGCATTTGGCTCATCAAGATTATACTCCTCTGCATTTGGACATTCTTCCTCTTCGTCGTCTTCATCTTCAATCTGTTGTTCCAACAGGAATGGGCCGTTCACAATATGGCCATTTGTTTTGGGGGACTCTATCCACTTAGGGTCTGTAGGGTCAGTGTTGACAAGTTCCTGCTCGACGTCGTCATCTTTCTCAGTGTTTTCTTTCTCTGTGTCTTCTTTTTCATCCTGATCATCTGCTTCACCTGAAAAATTTCAGTGAGCAACACATCAGATCATACATCAATAATAAGACATTTTGAAATTAGGCATTCATGATTTTTAACTCTTCAGTAACAACCTGACTTCTGACAACAAACAAGGAAACTCTAAGTATCAATGAAATATGCAAAGACTCTGAAGTCTAAACTGAAGGCAAAAGAAAGAACTAATTAATAGATCTGCTAGAAAAAAATAAACAATAGGGGGGTGGTTCAGGAGGGAACAATTCAGAAGATTAGAATGTTATCACAGAATTGTTAGGGTTGGAAGGGACTTCTGGAGATCATCCAGTCCAGCCCCCCTGCCAAGGCAGGGCCACTTAGAGCAGGTTACACAGGATTGCATCCAGGTGAATCATAGAATGCCTTCAGAGAAGGGGACTCCACAACTCCCCTAGGCAGCCTGCTCCCATGCTCTGCCACCCTCAACGTCAAGAAGTTCTTCCTCATGCTGAGGTGAAACTTCTTGTGTTTTAGTTTATGGCCACTGCTCCTTATCCTGTCACTGGGCATCACTGAAAAGAGACTGACACCATCCTCCTGGCAGCAGGGCAAGAAGATGCATAAGGTCTTGAAAGCAAGCTTTACAAATCTGTAACTCAGTCTGTGTCAAACAGGGAGTCTTAACAAAAGCAAGAAAATTCACAGTAAGAGCAGAACAAAACTAAACCAAACCAGAAGACAAGTCTCAGCAGTTACGCTTTTATGGAACGAGCAAGAGTTGATGAGAAAACGTGGGAAGCCAGAATGGAGCTGGACCATAACAATTACACTCCAAATCACTGGGATTGAACAAGAATTTTAATAAGGCATCTTAATTTCATTGAAGAAGCTGCAGCTATTACTACCTGACAGATCATCACAACAAACACTGTAATCAGGGGAAAACAACGACTCTTTAACTACACTGAAGTTAAAAAATACAAATTCATGCTTGTTTTCTTCTATCTCATTAAGAAACTCTGTTATGCCACCTAATGTGGCATGACAACTGGCTGTTCTACTGAATTGTGTATATGCTCTTCTGTGGGATTTGACAGCAGGGTTGCTATTGATGCTTTTCTTCATCTCGACAGTAGGTTTGACTCCTGCTTTTTAGACTTTCTAGTTACAGTTTTACCTACAGGAGAAAATGAAACTTAATAATTTAGGACAGTTCATAGATTTTGTTTAGTGCACCAGATGCAATGCTGCACTTTACTGTGAAACAGTAAATTCAGGGTAAATAAAAGCAGGCAATACTAACCATCATCATTTCCAGGTTCTTCATCTACTACCTCTTCTATATCAGCTGTTTTTAGTTTCACCTCTGGGTGGTACTCATCTTCTTGTTCATTTGATGGCACAGATGAGGTTACATTTGCTTCTATTTTTTTCCTTTCAGCTTCTCGCTCCAGTTCTTCTATTTCCTGCAGGCGTTTCTCTAACAGCTCAGCTTGCCTCTTCTGCTTTTTCTTCAGTTTTTTCTTTTTGTTTTTGGATATTTTTCCAATCTGAAATATTAAAAGAAAGCAAACTAACAAATAATCTATACGATTATTGTCAAGGCATCTCACAGCAAATTCACTTGCAGTATAATTGCTTTTAATTATTTTTAATTATTTTCTTATAATAGCAAAAGCAATTAATACAGTACATATCTTTAATATTAATAATGGCAATTAATAATAAGTAAATATATTGCTTTTCTCATTTTACTTCAAACAAAAAATGACATAGAGTTATATGAGATAAAAAAGCTACTGAAATGTTACATAGTTATACACTGTTTTACAAGGCTGCTTATTAGGTACAAGAGCAAAATACATCTAAAATACCACAGCAAACTTCCTATGATGCTGTAATTTCAACTAGGCACAGTAATATTCAACTTCAATCTGGATTAACTGTTGAAGTTGCATGTGGAAGATAGTCTGGTATCACACCTGTTTACATATAAACTTCATATATGATTTCTCTCTGTACTATGAAGAAAATGACCAGCAAAAGTATGCTGAGAAAAATGACACAAGAAAACTAAAGAGACTGAAAATGGTAAAGGATTTCAAATAAATCCTGTGTTGTTCAGCTATTCTCCTGTGAAAGGAAATAATTTTTATTATTCACTTCTGGCCCAAAACATGTGAATCACAAACAACAGATGGCCATTATGAAAAGTTTCACATTTTATATAACATAAGGATTGAAAAACTCAGGTACAATAACAAGCAAAAGAAAAACTAACATATCTGACCTAGGACTGAAACACTTTCTCATATTTTAACTGAATTCTGGCTTCTATTTTTACTAATTCATAGATGAGACCTATGCAGTTCTCATTCACTGTTTAGGTATCACCACTAGAAATCCTAATATAATAAAAAAGTACAAGGAACAAAGAAAAATACCGTTTCCTCAAAGGTTTATCTGTAAATCCTGTTATCTTCAAAAGAAGCTACAGGACAGTTAGAACAAGACAGTTAATTTGACAATCCTATTATTTTTCACCCATGTTGTATGCCCGTATACATTCTGTACATACAGAAAACAGGTCTAACCTTAGATATTTCAGTGGTTATTTGTTGTATGTCTATGACAAAAAGATCTTCCAAGTCTCATAAAACCCCTTCTCCTTTAAGGCCTTTTTTTATTAAGGCTTTGAAGTCCTTAAGCTATCTGCAATGCACGGTATTTAGAGTGTGCACCCATTTTTGTCAGGATCTGAACAGAATGGATTATTCCTCAAGAGATGAAATGGCAATGCTTAACTGTCTCTGACATAGCTTTAGAATTGTAAGGCTATCAGAGTTTTCATCAGAGAAATACTGTATGGAAACCTGGTAAGGCCAAAGACATTAAGAGAAAAGTATTCTTTGAAAGACAAAAGCCTTACTGAAGGGAAGCTTGCAAAAAGGACAGAGACTACCAACAGTCTAATAGCAACTAAACACAGAAAATAAAGTTAATTTGAATTATGTAACAATACTTACAGGCTTTTGTTGTGGAGCTGTACTCACTAAAAAGAAAAAAAAAAAGATTGTTTTTACAAAACCAACTCTAAAAGGCAGAAAGTCATAGAAATTGCATAAAAACAGTCTTAAATAAACATATGGCACTGATTTATTTTTTAAGCCATATTTTTTCTCTTTACAAGTACCTGCTGCCTGAAACCATTTGATGTCTCCGCTGGAGCATCTGGAATTGGAAGGAGTTCGCATCAATTTCACTGTTATGGTTGGTAAAGAGTTAATTAAAGTTAGAAAGGAAGGTGTGAATCAGTGAGAAGTGGACACAAAACATTAAATGACTGCAGAGTTCTCACATATTAACTGTATGCAGTCAGCTGACTAAGCTGGTATAGGCAGATTTTAGATAGTTCAGGGAACAGCAACACAGACGACTACTGTACTGCACTCAGCAGAAAAGTCAAATATTCATGTTTCTTACACTTTGAAACAAGGCAGTTTGATTGCCAGGACTGGAGGCATGAAGAAGTGCCTCTGGCAGAAAACACACCACCACAGAAAAACTACTTCCAGCAAGGACTTCTTCCTAAGCATCTCTCAGAAGGATTCAATTACTGACTAGGTCTGATGAGATTACAGTACTAACTGTAAAAATGCACAGAACAGCAATACAAGTCACACAACATCCCCTACTCCCCCCCCCCCAATAATCAAGCCCAATAGAAATAACCAAATGTGGGAGATAAGAAGCAAAGTGGAAGTGAGAAAGAGGAACTGAACGGGGGAGGAGAACAGCTCATGAACTTCTTCAGACACGAAAGCATATGGCAATTAACAAATGGAAAATAAAAAGTGGAGACAGTTGAGACTTCAGAACTCTCCTATGGCTTCAGCTTCTGCTGCTAAGTTCAGGGGAAAAAAAACTGCTTGTATGCCTCCTGAGAGGGCAAGGCATTCAAAAGCATTCTTAAACTTGAGTACCAGCACTGATCTAAAAAGGGAAATTATGCAGAACCTATTCTTGAAATGCTGTAAAGAAAACACATGTTCAGCTCCTGTGTGGAAGGCCACGGATTCAATTACAATTTGCTAAGAACAAAGTGTGATAAGAACTCTATCAATATATTCCTTAAAATAATGCTTATTTTAATGTCAAGAAGCACCATATAGGCTGCATGAACAAAATCAAGTTACTTCCCACACAAATAACATACAGTCTTTAACTATGTGATTACATATTATGTAAAATTCAATACAATATATTCATGATTTATAAGATTTTGCATCTTAACATATAGAATACCATGAAATATTTATGGATTCTGACTACAGTATTTGTTATAGCAGGTATTTTTATTGTACCTCTAAGATCTTAACTTGTGATATATTTTCTGACAATATTACAATGGTATTTAAATGTTATTATTTCTCTACTGGCTGCACCTGATGGGCTTGATTGGTAAATAAAAAGCAACCATGGTACTTAAGATCACTAGAAAAGCCACCCTTCCTCCTTGTTTCTCTTCACTGACTGCTGAGAACTTCCTTACCTTGGTTTCTCCTAGGTAAACATAATATACAATTCTTTTCTATACTCCTGGCAAGTCCAACATAAAACATTTCACATACAGTGCTAGGGAGCAGGGCTTATCAGGAATTCAGTTAGGTACAATAAATTCTATTTTCAAGGGTGAAAAAACTATGGGCTCTTAAGAGTTTTCACTGCGATCTAAAAAGTTATAACTGATAAAAAGGCAGATTATTTCACAAGGATGCTGATGAACTTGTAATAGAACCAGACACATAATTTAGATAAGATTATTGTCAGTATTAGAAATCTAAGGCAGTGTGGCTAAACCCCAGCCATTAATGCTTGTGGGGTGGGAGGAGAGTAAGGTTATACCAGTAAATCCTTTTCTGCATCTGGAGACCCTGTAAACCTGAATGTGCAGAACTGGGAAGAAAGCATTTCCCTCAGTCAAATACTCTGGACAGTTTCCAGAGCATAAGTAAGAATTAATCAGACATGTATTTTTCATGTGCAATTATTTAAAATGTTAATTTTGATTAAACATAATATCATTAGCATTAATATATTGATGGAACTTTACTACACTGCATTTCAATATACTACCATACCTGCTGAGCCAGAGGGGGGAGGAGCACCAGCTTTCTGCCACTCGGTAGCTTCAGCAGCCATTCTACGAACATAGGCATCATCCACGCACATCAAAATGTTTTCTGGCTTTATATCTGTATGAATGATCTTGCACTTGCTGTGTAGATAATCTAGACCTTGAAGTACCTAGTTATGAAAGGATATTTTAAAAATTTATTTTAATTACCCAAACAAAGCTAAATGCATTTGTTATTAGTAGAGAGATGTTCAACCAATTGCCTGCAGTCCATTTGTGGCCTAGATAATTTATTTAGCTCATAAAACCAGTTACTGAGACTTTCATGAGTGAGATACTCACTGGCTAAACTGTCTTGATAACAGCAACCTGCTATCAAGACTTCCATTTCCAAGTGCTCCTTAGCTGATCTGCACATGTATAAAAAATACTTGCTGCATCTTTCTTTGAAAAGGGAATTTGGCTGATCCTCACTGGTTTAAAAAATAGTTATTTGGGAAAGAAAACCCTGGAAATACTACATGCTTGTAGTAAACTGAAGTCTAGTTCGTGAATAACCATGTTATAATTGATTATAAAAATAAAAGCAAAGATAGAACTGTGTTGTTGGGATGAAATGCTATCTGTAGTTTTCCTCAGAATGCCAATAGTAATTCAGCTTTTAATGTGACCAATACATCACGATTTGTCTGAGTGTGTTTGTCCTGTATATTTTTTCACTAGTCTTCCACACTCTCTTGTAGGCTAAAACCTTCTGGCTCATATCAAACCCGCATATCCAGAGACTCCAAAATGCTTTCTGGGACAAAAAAGTTAAGCATGATTTTTACACAATGAAAAAAATAATTCTTAAATTATAACTGGAACATAAATACAGTAATTTGTGCGATTTTACATGTTTTTTAGGTAAAACCTTGGTATGATAAACTGCAGAAGTCAACTGCTACAATTATTCAGTACAGAATAATGTAAGAGCATAAATCAGGCTACTATGATAATCTATGTAACTATTGTAGAAAAACATCAGTAACAAAGAAAAAAAGCAGAAACCTAGCTGAACCCATTTAAAAGACTTCAATGTTCTACAGCAAGAAACAGATCTCCAGACTCATGAGATCCAGCTGCAAGAACATCCTGCCAGTCTCTGTGCTTTGTAAATAAACTGACAAGCTTTTTGCTCTCAGGATCCTTTAAGATATAGCTAACTAGGGTCAACTTTAGAAGCAAACCTGTTGATTCAAAATACCAGTAACAAAATACAAAGATATTAGTCTACCATCCAGTTCTGAGCTCGTTCCAGAACTGGTACATTCATCCAGCATGCAAGGTGGCTCAAGAGAAGAGCAGCTGCAACATGCATATATTCACACTCAGGCTAACATATCCTAGAAACAATTCAAGTGTATGGCTCTGCTTTCTCCAGTTCTGGAGCTAGAGTAGAACAGCCACTGTTTTGAAAAGCTTTCTTCACCTGGATTGGAGCAATCCCAGGCACAGCTACAGGCTGGGCAGAGATGAGATTCAGAGTAGCCCTGAGGAGAAACACTTGGGGGTGTTGGTTGATGAGAGAATGAACATGAGCCGGCAGTGTGCTCTTGCAGCCCAGAAAGCCAACTGTGTCCTGGGCTGCATCAAAAAGAGTGTGACCAGCAGATCAAGGGAGGTGATCCTGCCCCTCTACTCTGCTCTCTTGAGACCTCACTTGGAGTATTGTG
>JASSUY010011070.1:0-24386 GCA_032466535.1 Forpus xanthops
AGCTAAAAATCCATAACACAATACTACACCAGCTACTGCTTAAAGAAAAATGACTGCTGCTGCTGAACCCATGACACCCTCCTACAGCAGAAAATGTAATACCTGCTCTTTCACAGCTCTCACATGATAAAAATTGTACTGAAAGACAGCACAGAAAGTGAAGATTAAAATATTCAGCATATTCATGCTCATACTACACCTATCTCTGCTAATCAACAGTAAAAACAGAGGTCAGTACTTCAGCCTGAGCAGGACTACATCAATTATTGCCTTGTTAGCATTTACAAGGAAAGGATGAGGCCAAGATGAAAGAACATAAATGACAAAGAGGAAAATTGTAAAGAAGAACCGCAGTGAGAGGCTCATATCCCACACTGGATGCTGAGCTATCTATTGAGCTATATTCAGCTTTTGTGAAACCCATTAAATTGAACTACATTTTCCTAGGAAGGGCTGTGATAAATATATCTGTGCTCTGGTAAACCTAAAATATAGATTCCTAATGCCTCAAGTGCTTGGTCCATCATTTGTGCACTGCAATTCTGACTCATATGAACATGCAGAAGTCTGTTAACCAAACATGCAAAACAGTAGCTTTGAATTGATAAAATCAGGGCAATCTAATAAATCAGAAATGGAGGGGAAGTCATCTCTATTACACTAAGGGTGCTCCACAGGCTAGGCTCTGTGCCCCACTCCATCACTGTTACTGCATTTGACTTGCAGGCAATGTAAAATTAATGGCACTGCAATAGGGAACCTGGGATTTACTTGGGCTCCTCCCAGAGAAAAAGTTGGTTCTGCTAACTTGCTTTCATTCCATGGTAAAGGCTTTTGAATTCAGTTTTCAAAGCAGCACAAATTAAAAAGCACCAGATTTTTAGATAGGCAGCCTTTTAGTTGCACTATTGGAAAAAAAGGGATTTAAAGCAGTACTTGCAAAATCCGCAGCTTGAGGTCCCGTACCTCACACTGCTGTGTTACAGACACTAACAGACTCTGACCTGGTTTAGCCCTGCTCCTGCTCTTAATTCATGCAGTTTAATCAGAGGTCATTGCTGCATAAGTCAAATAATTTTGTGAAGGATTTCCTGTACAAGTTATTGACAATCACTTTTATGGGTTGAGAAAAAACAGGAGGTCCTTCAGGGACACAGCATGAAAATTTCTTCTCATCACCTCACAGCAAGCGTGCCCAGAGAAGTGGAGTATTTCCATTCCCTCACCTTTTTAAATGGAAAAACTCAAAAGAAACAAGCCATGCTTAAGAGCAGCTTCCAAAAACCGTACACGGGAAGGCATGAGGCCCTCCTAAGTGCTTTTACCACCCCTAGTATAAAACTGCAATCAAATGCTCTGCTATCATGTAGCATAATTACAACATGATAACTAATAGTTTTTATGGGCACTGCAGAATATGCAGACAATTCCCTGTAAACACAGACCCATGAATTAATGCCACAAATTAAAAACAAGAGTACTTATAGAATTCAATCAACTACACTAAAGAAATTAACCCGTCTTTCTGCCCGTTCCTAAGCAAAAAGCCTTAGTTTTAAGAAAGCACCACGTAACCTGACCAAATGGCCCAAAAATCCCACTACAGCCAAAACCAAAGGGAGAAAGGAATACTGTAGACAATCAATCTCCATCGAATGTGCTACGTCCAAGTTGGATATTAAGTGCCAGTTTCCTTCTTGCACCTCATGAACACAGGAAATGGGCTCAGATACAAACCAGTCATATTCTGTAAGTTAGCGAGTGTTCAACAAAATAGGAGGTAAAACAGAGAAGGTCATAAAGAGCCAAATTCTACAAGACCTTCTCTAATCATGAGACCGTGCTAGGGTTTTCACTGATGCCCTAGTGTTACTGAAGCTCAAATAGAACAGCAGCATTTTCAGCTCTACAGTTGGGATCATCAGTGTTTTGGAGAAAAAAAAAAACAAGCAGAAAAAGCAGCTGGCTTAGATCTCCTGATAAAGATTTGGCATTTTGTTTGTACAATGCATCTTAGTTCAGATGTTCTTATCCAGAAAAACTCAGCTTGTTTTCAGACAATCTATAGTGTTACCAAAGAGTTATTAGAAAAATAGATTTTTACTTATAAAGTAATATGGAAAAATATAACAGTGAAGGCAAACAGGAAAAGTCTGGAATTCCGTTATGACACTTTTACAGTCATTCATACTACAGCTGCACTGATTAATATTTATGGTCAGATTATCTTTCCCCTCCAAACTAGTATATTTCTTAATAATTCCAGAACACAATATGCAGATACCATATGGTCCCATGAACATCTGCAGCCCAGAGGCATCTCTGTCAGAAGCACTGAATGTCAGTATGAGATTGCCCAGGAGTTTCCATCTGATCTGCTGCCTCGGGGATTGAAAGAGCAATAACAATAAAGGGAACCATGAGTGTTGTTTAATGTTTTCCAATGGATCGTGCACATTAGAAGCAGTAATTAATGATTAGGTTTATAATGCTTCTGGGAATTACTGTCCAACAAAATAATGTGTGCAATTTAAATTTGCAATAAAGTTTAAGTGTGCAGGCATTTGACGGCAGTATACAGCACTGATATGCCAGAGGAAAAAACACTGTTATTGCAGCCACATCAAGATAACCCACAGAAAAAGCCATATCAACTCCTTAAGAGAACTGATTATACTCCTAACTGCGCAACAGTCCTCAAAGGCATATTTCAAAACCAAACACCTCACTAAGAGACCATAAGGAGAAAAACCACCACAGAATTCAAGAACTTCTATTTTCATTCTTTCAAGACATAACTACAGTCCTCTCCTCCAAAAGTTATCCCCCAACTCTTGCAGTTGTCATCATTCTATTTTTATAAAGGCCTGTATCACTTCAGCCATAGCACTGTAAGAAATTAAAATTCAGACCCATGAAAGAATCTGTATGAAAGAAAAAGCCTCCTTCTCCCAAACTTCCTGTAGACATTTCCTGTAAGGGTAAGGATATTTGAGAGCTGCAAGTAAACATACCAAATGAGTACCTGTCTGCCTGGCAGCCCTATAGTTCTTGATCTTTCCCTTCTGAAAATGCTTGCAAAGATAATGCAAGGATATCATGCTGTGTGAGTCAACACGTCCAGGCTTCATCACAGCCACAGAATAAATGTGTTCTGGAGGAAAGTTGTATTGGAAGGGTCCTCATCATCCTGCAATGCAAAGTCATTCCCCTATTTCATTTGTTATTTCTCCTATTTCCAGCAATTTCCTCAAAGCCAATTCATACAGCTGTGCTATTTCAGTGACATTATCAAGGCAACTGTACTTATATCATAGAATCATAGAATAGTTAGGGATGGAAGGACCTGAAGACCATCTAGTTCCAACTTCCTGCCATGAGCAGGGACACTGCCCACTAAACCATGCCACCCAAGGCTATGCCCAACACAGACTCTAACACCACCAGCGATGGAGCATTCACAACTTCCCTGGGCCTCACCTGGGCCTTCCAGTGCCTCACCACCCTCACAGTAAAGAGTTTTTTCCTCAGATCCAATCTAAACTTTCCCTGTTTAAGTTTGAACCCATTACCCCTTGTCCTCTCACCACAGTCCCTAAGGAAGTGTCCCTCCCCAGCATCCCTAGAGGCCCCTTCAGATACTGGAAGGCTGCTATTCTGTAACATCTGGCCTCCCAGTGTTGACATAGGCAACACCATTCTTTCCAACTGTTCCATCCAGGACATGCCACACTCTCCTGACTAGGCACATCTACCCATGAAATAGGGTCATGGTTTAAGCTAAACCCAGGACAAACAGATAACATAATACCACAACTGAAATGCAGAAAGATAAGCGGAAAACACTGCTGACAAAAATGAAAACACTTCTGCATTGCCTTCTATGAAACAGCATTAAAAAAGAATGACTACTTCAACAGCGTATCTCCCTGGAGCAGGAATACCTTTCATTGATGTATTTAATTACAAATCTTGGGAACCAGAGTGAAATCATAGAATCATTTAGACTGGAAAAGTCCTATAAGATCATGAAGTCCGATTGTTAACCCAGCACTAAGTCCATCACCGAACCATGTCCCTATGCACCACATCTATGTACCTTATAAGCACCTCCCTGGATGGTGACTTCCCTGGGCAGCCTGGCAACCCTTTCGGTTAAGAAATTTTTCCTAACATCAAATCCAAGCCTCTCCTGGCACACCTTGAGACCTTTCCTTCTTGTTACCATCCAATTACTTGTTACTTGGGAAAAGAGACCAACCCGCACCTCCTGGTTCCATCCTCCTCTCAGGCAGTTGTAGAGAGCAATAAGGTCCCCCAGAGCCTTCTTTTCTGCAGACTAAATGCCCCCAGGCCCCTCAGCCATTCCCCATCACACTTGCGCTCCAGGCCCTGCACCAGCTCCTTTTGCCCTTCTCTGGACCCAATCTAGCACCTCAATGTCTCTCACAGCGAGGAGCCCATAAATGAATACAGGATTAGAGGCACAGCCTCACTCGCGCCCAGAACAGGCGGATGATCACTGTCCTGGCCCTGTTGCCACAGGCCAGGATGCTGGTGGCTTCTTGGCTGCCTGGGCACAAGCTAGCTTGGTTTAGTCAATAAAAGGAATAAAGGGAAGTTCAGTCAATTTAAAAAAATGTACTACTGAGAGACAGGACTGACATAAGAGTAACCTTATTATAGCAACATGCCAAAGGATCAATCATTAGTGGCCTAGCTCTCATCCACTGTGGGAGCTGGGGAGGCAGGACTTGCCCCTCCTTGATTCTTGCGAATCACTCATCACAAATGAAGAAACACAGATCTCCCTGGAGATGTGGAGCTGCACATTCTAGTGCACAGAGGAAGTGTCTGCCTTATCCCATACATTCAGCTTCTTCCTGAATTTGGATTAGCAAACCAGAGTCAGTAGCTTGCCATGAATGCAACAAATAGCTAAGCTTTGCTGCTTCACAGGTATCTTGGTCTGCCTATAAATCTGATGTTGCAGATGTGTTTTGGCAGACTTCTTGCAAACTGCTGCAGAGGATCCTGTTTTTAGCTCATGTCAATAAATAATCGTGAACATCCATCAAAAATTAAGGAGCATGGAGCTAATCAGACATTAGTTTCATTCAGAGTGTAGCAATTCATGTTTGTTTCATAAAAATCTATGCTTTATAAAGCACGTATTTTTTTTTTGCACTTTACGTCTGCAACCAATATGCACATGAATTATTAATGTGCTATAAAATGAGTATATCTGGGGGGCGATGAACTACCTAAGGCATTTTCATATAAATGACTGCAATTTAACTTTCAAAACCATTTCATTTTTCAACACTCTGCTCACTTCAAATTGAAGTCTGTACATTGGATTTGGCCAAGCATATCACAAGAAACCTCACACCTATAAATGATTAACCCATGAAGATCCAGCATAGATTAAATATAAAGGAAGCAGCCATGCAATACCAGGCCGATAGCATCCACCCGCCTGACTTTTTACCAAGTTCTTGTATGAGTAGCTCCATAAAGCTGAAGCCAACTCCTGTAATGCTTGGATGGTCTGTTTAACATGAGTGCATCACTGCTCTTCCGTACCACTGCTCTAAGATGAGCACTAGGAAAACGGCCCAAACACAATGTCCATATGCATCAGCCACATGCTGTCACTGTAGGAAGGCAGGGGTGGCTTAACTGGGCTGATGAGTGCAATTCTTTCTCTTCTGTTGCACTGAGCTCCTAGCACCACACAGTTTAATTTCAGTGGGAGGAAGATTTGAGGATCTAAAGTGCTCTCACATTCTCGAGAGGTGTATTGTATTGTATGTGACAGCATCTTCCAGTCCTCTTTATATCTTTCTGTGTTCAAGGAACCTCACAAGTCTTGAAGGAAGAGCAACTATAGTATCACAGAAAGCTAGAAAGGACCTCAAGGGTCGTCTAGTATAACATTTTAGGCAAAGCATGACCTAGACTAGATGTTGCAGCACAGTGTCCAGCCAAATCCTAAAGGCGTCCAAAGCTGGGGAATCCACCACTTCCTTGGGGAGATTATTCCAATGGCTGATCATTCTCTTGGTGAAAATTTTCCTCTTGTGTCCAGTCAGAATCTCCCCAGGAGTAAACTGTACTCATGACCACTTGTCTTTTCCATGCAACTAAACTGTACTCATTACCACTTGTCTTTTCCATGTGACTCCTTGCAACAAGGGAGTCTCTTCTTTGTAACCCTTTAATTATTAGAACTAATCTTTCCTAATACTAGGAATCTAATCTTTCCTCGAAGAAAAAAACCCAAATAATCAACACTGTTAAAGACTACTGCACATGAAATAGGACGACTCTTGCTGGATATTAGGTAAATTAACTCTCTTCCTCTTCTTGCTTCTTTCAGCTGAAGGCTGACTGGGTACTTAAGGACAAAGTATCACAAGCTACTATTAAGAAAGCAAGCACAATAGAAAAGAAAAAGCCACAATAAATTATTGCAGATTTATCTATAGAAAAAGTAATGAAAATGGATTAAACTGATGCAAAATTCACACATTAAACTTGCAGGTGAATGCTGTAATTTAAAATTGAAGTAAATTAAACCTGAAATAAAACGGTCTGTGACAGTAGGAGCTGGACTGGCTAATCTTGGAGGTTCTTCAAACAAATTGTTTCAGGTACTGGATACAGCAGCGCTCCAAACACCTCCACTTCATTAGTTAGGATTTCAGACCTCTGCTCAGTTCCCCCAACAAGCTTCCTCTTCCCGCAATCTGTTTTTCCTGAGGATGCCATTCCCAAGATCCAAAGATGTGATGCACATCTGGTCACAGCTGTGTCAGATGGAACCATCCTCTCTGAAGCCTTTAAAATACTCTTCTACTAGAGGAAGCATACAAAACTACACAGGCAAGAATTTATTTCCTACCACTAGAATGAGAATTCAACCAGGAGGCAGTTCAGCTGCCACTATGCAGCTAGCTGGGCAAATGCAGAGAAAAAGGAAAACTCATTTTCAAAGTCTTACTTACAAAATTCATTGAAAGCAATTTAGTGGTTAAAAAAAATACTACATATAAAGTGCACTTCAAGAGATGATTCAGTAATAATGGTGACATAAAATTTTTATAGGCAGCTTTGCTATCAAAAGAGTTCCTACGTTATAAAATCAAATGTTCAGTGGAATCTTCCGCAGATAAAGAAACACTTCCTCTACATATAGGGAAAACTCTGTCCAGTGTAATTGCTTAACTAGTTCAGCTTACAGTTCTCACTGTATTTCTCTTATGCACTCTAGCCTCCAACACAGAACTACCATGTACATACAAATGACCTTCCCCGGAGCTCAAAATCATTAATGTTTTGAAAAGGTAAAACCTGTATCGACATCAGTTGCTAAAGCGTTAAAGATTCTATTTCCTGAGAGGAGCATATATCCCAAATGAAGCCAAGAAGATTAAACAAAGTCAGAGAAACAGGTTCTATGATTAAAGAGATGCAAAACTATCTATCTTCACCCTGATGATTTTGCACATTAATCAACAGACCATAAAATGTGAGCTGCTTCTGAGTATTTACAGCCAAATACAGAACTTTACACCAACGTGAACTGCAATTAATTCCTTATCAGAAATAGTAGCCCCCAACAAGTTAGGAATGTGCTGGTAAGCACCCTGTTTGTGTAGAAAGTAAAATATTACCAAGTCAAAAGAGCTGCTTTCAGAGGTTGAAGAAAATATCTTTTCTGTCTGCATATTCCTTTCCTCCGTACAAAGGTTCTTTTTCTTTCACTATTTGACCTTCACAGCCACCAGAGCAGGGATCATGTAACATGTACACACAGCATTCAGTACAACTGAACACAGTTCAATCAAGATCATACTCAAAAACGCCATGTAAATTATCGTATATGAAATGAGTTCATTTTTCCCAGAAAAGAGAGAACAAACCCAAAACTAGAGGACAATTCACTCCTGGAATTCATGTCCACAGGAAAGAGAACAAGAGAAAAAAGTGGCTTTCATGATTCCCCCCCCCGGGGCAACTGGGAACATAAAGAGGAGTCATATTGGCATTGCCCCACAAAGATAGTGGTGGTCTCATTTACTGCTGCACAGCTCAACACAATGCATAAGCCAGAGCTGTCAGTACTGGCAAAGGGCTGGTGATCATTCATCTAATCCTCAAAGGGTGACCTATCTGTAGATTTCCACTTAAAAAGGAAGCAAACTGTTCTGAGAAGCAACTGCTAAGTGATAGGTATGGGAATACTTTGATTTCTGCAGGTGAGAAAAAGAGAAATCAAGCATTGTTAGAGTGAAATAACATTGTCGCTCACCAGGAAACCAAGAGGGCTGTGATATTTCTGCACAAGGCTTGCTGAAAGAACATGTAACACCATCTGCTGAGGAGAGGCAAATTCAGCCAAAAGAGGTGTAGGAAAAGCAACCAAAATTCCAAAGGCAACAAAGGAGCTGAAAGTCCATTTCCCTCCTGTTTTGTGCATCAAGCTGAATGGTCTTTTTTGAATGCATCGATACTTTCAAAATCTGCTGTCTTATCAACAAAGCTTTCTCCTCTCAACTGACAGACATTAACTTCTCAAGGGAACTTGCACTTCTGACTGCAAATCAGCTCTCCAGTTCTGCTAAGGAGCCATGGGGATATACATGCTTTCTTACTTCTAGTGATGCAAACAACAAGGGCTCTTGCTGTTCACAGCATGGATTTGGAGAGGCCCTCATAATGGGTCAGCGATGCACTTAATTTAATCAAAGCACATAACACCTCCTTATCATGGGAAGATAAAATCCCATGCACAGAGACAGCACGTCACAGTGCACTCCTAACACTGAGCCAAAGCTGCTGGGACGAGCAATCTGTGAGTGCACAGAGGTAGCAGAGGGCACTCAGCCAGCTCCTGCTGGGAGAAGTGGGGGATGGCGCAATGGATGTATTACCACTATGAAGCTTTCCTTTGGGGGACATTAACAATGTGCATGGCACGCTTGGTCACCCCCAGTGAGCTGAGCTTAATTTCATGAAATTATTTCTCATTTTAATTGAATGCAGCAGCCTAGGATCAATGAAGGGAAGTATCTTAACCGCTGATCACTAATTCATAAAGATGACAGTCTTCTACCAATAATACTGATAGGCTGCTTTCTCTGACTGATTTTAATGTATGCTAAAAAATGGAAATCGAACAAAACTCTTTCTCCAAACCTTGAAATAAGCTGTTAGATGACTTCCATTTGTAGCACCACACCACTGTACATCCAGATCTATTTGAAGATTGTGCAACTATGCAAGACTTCCCCATACAGAGAACAGCTCCCAAAGAGACAAGATATAGAAATGTGATATAGCATGTGTAACTCGCTGTTGGAGCTTCATCCTGCAACCACCAATTTTGATTCAGAACACAAAGTTTGACAGGATTTGGTGGTTGCAATATTAAATTCTCATTCTAGGAGAGGGCAATAATATGTGCACATCTAACCTGCATTGTTGAGTGAGCTGCTATCATACAAATACAGTAGTAATAGCAGAATTACAGTTGCAAAAAAGCAAAACAAGCTGCTAATGAGTAACTGCTAGATAAGCATTACTAGGCACAGTGCATGGAAGCCTCGGGACATGCTGAAACTGCACAGCAATATCTAAGTCAGCTTCAAAGTGGCTTCTCCGAGCTCCTTCAGCACAACACTAGTGAGGCTGATATAACCTGAAGCTCAATTCTGCCCACAGAGTCCAAACACCAAGTAAATACTAGCAAAACAGGCGCACATTGTGTATCTCCTCCATGGCAATGGGACTTAAACTGCACCACTTTCCTGAATCAATTCATTATGTGCTTTCTCAGATACCCTCCTTTGGGGCTCTTCACCTTGTGTGTGGTTGAGAAGAAGTTTTCTGAATGCACTGAGAAGTACTGATTAGCAGAGTATTTACAAATATAGGACCAAAGTCAACTGGAACCAAAGTCAAAAGTTGCCAGTGAGCACTAGATTGAGCTAGCTTTTGTCAACAGTAACATTTCCTATCCCTTTTTCCTCATTTGTTATAAATTTCAATTCATAGCTGTATACTGTAAATAGAAAGATTTGGAATTAAGAAGATGAAATAAAATGCCATCTTTTAAATATGCAATCTTGAGTTTATGGCTTTTTTCCCCTCTGGCATCTTGTCAGCATAAAATAAAAAGGCTCAGGAAACCTAAATGAGAAAAGCCTCACTCACATACTTTATCAGGGAAGAATTTCCATGGCAATACTGCTTTGAAGCTAAATGGTTTTATTTATAGACAAAGCAGTTTTCACAGTTCATTTGCATTTTCTCCAGATTACTATAACCATACATGATCAGTTGCTAAGATCTACAGATATTATCTGTGCATTGCCAGCAATTCACTTAAAATATTTAAAATATGAAATGTTAAATAGATTAAGTACTCACGCAACTTGCCACACTCACAAGAGACTGCAAGGGGATGCAGTCACCTCCACAGCAGAGCACAGTGCTGTGCAGTAGTGCAGCATGAACTAATATGGTCACTTTGTAGAACTATGCTATAGAAGTGTTGAGAGCAGCATGAATGGGAAGCAAATGGGAAGGCGTGGATGTGGAAGCAGAAGGAGGAATACAAGGGTGGAAGGTGCTGACAGCAGGTAATGACCCAACAAATCCACATTCGATTTCTCAGGGACTCCTAAATTAGAAAAAAAAGATTTTGAAATAGAGACTAAACACAGATGGTGGTGGGAAGACACTATCGGGGAACAGCCAAGTCAACATCCAGATTATAAAAGTAAATCCTAACAATGGACAGAAGCAAGATGCAATAGACAAAAGGATCACAATCACCTTGAGGCTCCTAACCAGTACAAAGCAGGCACATTCACCAGTACAGTCAACCGAGCTTGGAATGATGTACGTAACAAGGAGTACGGGGGATTGGAACTGTATGATCTTTAACGTCCTTTCCAACCCAAATCGTTCTGTGATTCTATGGCCAGCATACCTTGCCCTCTGCTTTGTCTCTAGGAATACTGGGCAGGCCATGTGGGAAACATGCTTTGGTGCCTGGATGCTGGTCTTGGACAATTGCATCTTGGTGATTATGAGGGAGTGAGTGAAACAGCATTTGTTTTATAATAAAATCACCTTCTCGCATTGATAATTATCACATTATTGTAACATTAACTGCTATACCTTCCTTTGGAGAACTATAGAACATAGTTCTAGCTTTTGCCTTCAACCCTGATGTGGTGGGAATGCACGGAAGAAGGAAAAAAAAGAGTGTACAAGTACTCCCTCCCATTGAAAACAAAAGCAGTAAAGATATGGAAATCTAGCAAGAAATGTGCTTTCAGCGCATATTTCTTGGCAATACACTGTCAGTTGCTCTAGCAGAGGCAGAGAACATGCAGTGTTTCATTTGCAAAAACCTGTAATTTCTCTCACATAAATTTGAGTGTTGCCTGCAGTTTTGCAGGAAAGTTCGTTGACAGCACTCCTGATAAATATTCACACAGTTAACCTCTTATCAACGTAACTGTCACTGAAGCCCACAAATAGTTGGGTTGTTTTTCCAGGAACACTAAAACTGGAGAAGGCTCATGAGCAACAGGCTTCACCTTCCACAGAGCTGGGTCAGCCTGGAGAGGCAGAAGTACAGCAAACTCTGGCCTTTCATATGAGCCAAGACTTCAGACTTCACCAGCAAGAATGGAAAGGCAACTGTCCCAAGGAAAACATCCTCCAAACACGACTCACCAGTAGAGACACACCTACACTATCTGAGGGACAAATGCTACAGCAAGCATCAAGTGGAATGCCTCAGAATTCTTGGGCAACCTCTTGCTTGCTACCAGCATAGATAACACTTTATGACAACTCCTAGTTAAGTGCTTCCTCTTTTACAGAAACTGTAAGACACTTTAAGCCTTTGCTTACAGAGTTTAAAGCCACAGATGGTTTGTATTTGCCACAAACAAGAGACCAAAGGAGACTTACAGTAGTATTCTGGGTATCCTAACAACAGAACAGCCTAATGATGGGGCAGTTAGATCCTATCAAATCAGAACACCCTCCAATACACAACTTTGTTTTCAGTCTGTTTTGGTTTACCCTTCGACTTCGTGAGATAAATGACTCTCCCACTGCTACCAGACTTGTCAGAAGGGAAAACTTTAACTGTGACTCCTGATGGGCACAACACACACAACTACCTTGCCTACAGCCAGCTAAGGGACTATTCAGGGCACTGACAGCTACTCTGCTTACTGTATTTAGTGTCCAAGAACCAGGCAGCTGCTTTCACTTTCACCAAAGAGCCAAGGGCTGATACATCTAAAGATTAAATGAAAGCCCGTCAACTGTAGAATTCTTACAATAATTTAATGTACATGACAGAGCTATCCTAATTCTCACAAAAACAACACACACTCTTTAGCTCCAGTAACCATATTACTGGAAATAGATTTTGCACAATCCTCCTTCAAACAGCCATTTAAACCCCAGGCTTAAAGGAGATTATGCTGTTTGCTGATTTAAGCTGAAAGGGAAGCTTGTTCCAGTCATCTGGGGGCTCCAAAGGCTAAAGCTCACCCGCCAAATTCCCTCTTTATCCTAGTACAATGTACAGCATCTAAATTGTGATGATAATCGTGAAGCAAAAAAGACTTTCCTTTCAAAGCTAATGTTTAAGTCAGTTTGTGAGGCTTTTCAGGCTTTTCTAGGGATTGTTTCAACTTTGGTCAAGCAGTGATATGATGTTGACTGATATCCCTGATCTGTGAAAGGCGATTTACTTCAGTATGGGTAGAGATAACACTTCTGAAAACCTTCATCTTCACCCAAAACACAGAGGCCAGTCAGCTTCTTACAGGTATAAGCTCCAGACAAGAGTAAAACCAGAAGTGCAGCCCAATGAGGTATTGCTAGGGGACAGATTCAGTACTTATCTCCAGTTTTGTTGCCCATTCCTTTCATTTCCTGACCACATCTACCCCGTACTTGCACAGAAGTGGCTGGGGCCAGTCATGGTGGCTCCCTGTGATGGATTTTGGTACTCATGCTGCCACTGTGGTCCAGTTGCTGCCTTTTGCTCCAGGAAAGCTGAGCAAACGGCTATGCTCCTGTGTAGCAGCAGTGGCCAAGTCATCTGGAGCCACCCTGGTCATACCTCTACATGCACCAGCCCAATGACACAGGCCACAGCCTTACTTTCTGCATCACACTCTATTAATTAGGAAGGCAAAACCTTTTGCTACCAGGCAAATAAAGTTAGATTAGAGCAGATCCCAGGTCTCACACAGGTTCTCCTCCTGTTAGCATCACAGGAAAGAAATATGACCAACCCATACGAATCTCCAGGGCTGACGGACACAGAGAGCTGTTCAGACTGAAGCAGGAACTACAGCCTATCTGGTTTCTCACACCACTTCCTTACAACTTCCTCTGTTATTTTTTGATATTTTATACTGTGAAAATGAAATAGCTAAGGAGAGATTATATAGTGAATCTTGACAAGTGTATATATATATACACATATATATAGTATTTTAGATACCACAGACTTCTTAGACACTGCCATACCAACTGGGGTCTCCAGTGACACACATTCTTTTGCTTATCATTACTGCAGTTGGGATACTTCCCTTTCCAAAATCTAATTTTTATGTCTCCCAATTACTAGCACTTGATGAAAAGGCAACAAGAATGCATAATACACTACATGAGATTTCAAAAGGCAATGCAGTGGAAAACTGTTACTGGTTAACTGCATCATTATGCCCAGCAATATTATACACTTAACAAATTTAACACTCTAATACTTCAAACTTCCATTAAATGCGCAATTTCATCTATTAAATAATTATTCATTTATCAATAGATGACTACTTCAGCACAGAAGTAAAAAATACAATTAGATGCAGCAGGGCAGAACAAATTTCTGGGAGTACGATGGGATAGAGCTGTGTGAAACTCTTCCATAAGGCCTCACAGTCAAGCTCGTAATTCTCATAGGACAATGCCTCTAAATATCTTGGGTCATTAGCAAAATTACACAGCTAATGAAGGGCAAATTAATGGAGCTCTGGAACATTTTACAAGCCTGTAAGAACAGCTATTTGTCATACATCACTAAGAAATAATTGCAGCAGAGTGAATCTCACGAACTCATTAAGTTGTAACAATACAAACTGGGGAAGCCATTCCCCAAGGAGAACCTCCTCTGACTGCGTGGCTTATGTATCCCCAGCTCAGTGGGTGACTGGAAGAGGGGGTTAGGAGGATGAGATTTTAGGTTTGCAATACAGGCCAGCTTTGGGCTAAGGGTTCCCAATGTCTAATGACTCCATTAAAACACTGACTGAGATCGCAAGAAATCAATCATTTTCCTACTGAGGGGGTGACACTGACACAGAAGAAGTAATGAGGTATTTAGGAGGCTTTGACATATTCCCTACTAAGGCAATGTTGGCAAAGATGTTCACAGTGAAGGTCTGAAATACAGAGGCCTTCCTGTGGCTGACTCAAATATGGTGCATGCTTCATTCGGATATGCATTCACGAGTAGGTAGTCCTGACTAAATTAATTTGTAACAAATACTGCATGCATGAGCAATAAGGAAATTTAGTACAGAGAATAGCACATCTTAAAACAAATCATTTTTTGCAATACCAAACAAGCTGTCAGTTGCTGCTCTGTAATCAGACCCAAAATGAGTGTTTTCACTATCACTTCAGAGCGTAACATAAAAGTAGCTGAAAGGAAAAAAAAAGCAGATGAAGAGAGAACTTCATGTAAAGATTTTAACAAGGTATGTTGGAGCTCCATACCCCTTTTTCCCCTTACACACTCCTGTAGTTGTTTCACTACAGGCAATTGAGGGAGCTTAGTTTTCCACACAGTTCTCAGCTGGGATGGTAGCATTCACCAGCTACCAGTTTTGTGATTTTAAACTCACTTAAGCACCTAAAAAAGTAGATCATTACCTCACATACTCCTGTGTGAGCATGTTGTGGAGAGCTGAAAAAGAGTTCAACATTTAAATCCAAAACAAAAGCCAAGGTCTTGAAAGAAGACTCATAAAGCCTGATTCACCAAAATGATCCACCCAAGATTCATCCAAAATGTGTTTGAATTAGAGGTGTACTGCAGAAAAAATGAAACTGCCAAACTTAAAAATCTCCAATATTGTCTCTTCTCATTATCCTAATAGCCAAGCTCCATCATTTCAATTACTACAGACCCCTGGTCAAGACAGCTTTACAAACGAGCAGCAAAACATCTTAGGTTGGAAGTATTTTTTAGTGATTTTCTACAAGTGCTTTCACATGTGGACCCTACAGATGGATTTTTCTAAGTATCCTCTGTTAAACCTAATAGCTCTCCAAATTTTACTCCCAAAACCCATGAATAAGTAGCAGTGAAATCATTTTTTTTTTCCATTTCAAAAAGCAAACTATACCCACCAACCACTGCTAACAACATGCTCTGGCAAACAACTATCATTCTTAGGGACACATTTTGCTCCTGGAAGATATACAGACTATTAGTATGAGCCATTAAAGTGACACTAAAGCTGATCCAAATTCCTCTCAGCCCTGAGATGCAGTAATATTTCAAAAGGGAAAAAAAGGAAAAAAATTACTAATTTTTGCCATTTAATGTGGCAGGTGGTTGGAATAAACTGCTGGCTTGCACAGCCTCCTCAGGTCCCCATACTAGTACTTATGGATACTGGAAAAACACATTTCATGTTCCCTGCCTGTGACAGTCCAGTGAAACTGCACTAGACTGGCCGCTTGGTCAATAAAGTTGGAAAAAAATGAGTGAAATGGCAAAAGTCTATACATTTTCAAGGAAAATAAGAGTTTTTCCTAGGAGAAGTATGTAATGTAATAGTTATATTGAATACAGCACTGTCCAACTAGACTAGACCTAAAGGTCTCAAAGACCCCCCATGGGAATCCACTGAAGAAATTTCAACTAGAGACAAGGAATCATTTGCTTTCTACATATATGTCAACTGACTCGCATATATCTGTTGAAATCTCAAGTACGTAGCTTAGAGTAGCCCTCTTAAAACTTAACACCACAACAGGGAATATATTCTGCAATCCAAATCAATGGCTGATCTTCAGAGCTTCCAGCCTCAACAGCTCCCTGTGAGAAAAAGGTTCCTACTCTAATACAATACTATGTTGTCTTGACTAATTTCATTAAAGCTTCTTACTGAGTTCATACCAAAACAGCTACCTCCTGCTCTCAGCACTCCCTCAAACTCCTTGCAGTTCTTTAAATGCTAGACATAATTTCATCTTTACCACCTAATGAACTGTTAAGGACTCCTCTATAAAACAGTCCTTTGTAACTAAGGAAAGACTCCGTAGGACCATAAAACAGGAACCATGGAAAATAAGGATTCATTTTGCAGCTTCCAAGACTGTTTCACTGGAGTCCACAGACGTGTCATACATGCTGTTTTGCTCCATTTCTGACTCACCCTGTAGTCAAATATATCACACTGGGCAAAGGTGAACTCTGGTAACATCACTGGATGCCTTTACTGGGGACACTATAGTTTCCAACTGCAACTTGTTAAGGTTTCTACTTTTTTTTTTTGCATTGTACTGTGTCAGTTGCAATTGAGAACAATGATTTTCACACACTACAATAAAGAGATATAGAGAAGGAACCAACAATTTTCTTGCTGGGCCAGTTATCAGCACATCTCAATTCAGCTCGGACTCATAACGTTTATAATGGAATTGAGCAGTGCAAGATCACTGCTCATATAGTGTGGTAAGAAAGTCAGTGTCTGGTAAGTTTTATGCTCTCTGTGAAGCATGTATCAGATTTGGAATTTCCTAGTCAATTTCTCTTGGCTGTTTTATGTGTTGGCTTCTTATGCTTCTGCACGATGCATTGTAGAAACACAACAGATACATTCACAAAGTTATCTGCTGGTATATAGCACCATGTCACCTTAATGTATGAATTTGTGAATAGAGGCATTACATGGGGTTGAGTTTTGGCTCAGACATTACATGCTGGAGAGCTGCTCTGATTCTCAGTGCAACCAGGATGTGACCACTCTAGTCATTAACCTGGAATAGGTTCTTCAAAAAGACTATACTTTTTTGTCAAATCCTTTTTATTCTAATAATCCTTTAGTGCAAGGACTGTCTGCTATTATACCTTCTTTAACAGAAGTATTTCACACAGGCATAACTTTGAGTATCAACCCTGAAGAACAAAGTTCAGTGCCTGGTCTCCCTGTATAGAGGATGGAACACAGAAGGCTGCTCCAGGGGGCAGTGTGATTCTGACCAAACAACGGCTAATTAATCTCTGTCCCCAACACATCACATTTCTTCAAATAAGTCAGATTTTCAGTGAGACTTAATTACAAATTGAATTTTGCTTTTTATTAACACAGACAGTGCAAGATTAAGTTAAATTAGCTGTTTTGTTGAACACTTCTGCTAGCAAATTCTTTTTTTCTTTTAGAAATATATTAAGATCACAATCAAAGCTCAATTAATTTCAGAAAGGAATGCCACTGTTCATGCTGCAAGTATTAATCTGTTAGTAGTTCCTGTGAAATCAATTGGGCTCCTTGTAGGGGACAGCAATACTCTGCAGAAGAGGGGAAAGTATAGCTGGATCCTATTAAACTATTATAATGAGAGTATTTGATGATGCTATACTGTTATACTAAAATATTTACCCAATTAGTAAAGAGACTCAACAGGAGATTTTTTTTCCCCAGCTGCAGGATATTGAGGAAATTTCAAATATGTTCAAATGTAAACACAAGAACCAATCTCATCAATAAAAGTCCAAGCCTTAGCACTGACTATGTAAAATGCATGGTATACACACTGATAATCTCAGCAGTATTCCCTTTTCCAGATAGCAGCAGCTACTGCAAACACAATTAGCAGACTCAAGTTAATTCCACTGCACAAACATTGTAGTAAAAATCTAGCAAAGCTCCTGAATACTGCTCAGGCAAATTGGCTGAAAGGGCTCCGAGTTCTCTGCTTCCAGTCCAGCTTCTCTGACCACTCTGTTCCTCTACCCTTATGTGCCTTAAGTTAATGGCTTCTGTATCTTGTCTGTTATTTTCAATCCCTGAGGCTGGCATCCCTAAGACAACAATACTACTGATGGAGCAGAATCCTAAACCAGTATGAAGGAAAAGAAATAAATTCAGATTAGCAGAGAACACGGATGATTACAAACCTTCTTCCTGGTGGAGGCTGCATTCTCCTCACAGAAGGACCTGCAGTAACTTAGAAATGCCAAAGGCATACAAGAATAAACCACTACCTATCTAAATTTCCTCACCTCCCCTGAAAAGCTATGAGCACACAAGCAGATGCAACTGCCCCTCAACACTAGACCTGTGTGATAATTACAAAAGCTCTGGTCCAACAAGATGAAATACTTTCCCATACATTTTATATACAGTTCTTCAAATACCTTTTAAAAATCCACCTCAGCCCTCACAGCAGCTTTCTATAAAGAATGGTAGGAAGAACCTTAACAAAACTGCCCCAAACAGCTAAAAGTAGGAGAAAAAAGAAAATAATCCCCCCAAAATAATGAGCTGATATTCAGATCACCAAAAGGTTTATTTCAAGACTGGGGTTAAAGATCCTCATTATGGGCAGTGTCAAACAAGCCTCTGACAGGAACCTATTCTGACAGAAGAACCTGAGATCGTGTAACAGATCTGTAGGACAAACTCTAGCCCCAGTTATAGTTTCCCTGGCTCTAAAGGAAGGTGGACCAAGTAGGTTCCAGCTTACACACACCTGCACAGCACACTCATTCCACAGTCCACGGTCTGCACAGACAAAACCCAGCAAAACAACTGGGTTTTGAAAAACTGAAAAAAAAAAAAAAGAAAGAAGATGCTATGAGAATACAGAAATCGGCTTATTTCCAAAACAATAAGCTTAGAAGTAAGACATGATAGAATGCAAGTAAGACACATTTTTCCCAGTCCTACCACACAATTCCCATCTGACAGTAGGTAAGTTTCTTGTAGCATGTAACATCTTCTATTTTAAAAATTTCTACCGTTGTCTGGGCTGTAAAAGTCATCCAGGTTCCAAGGTAGGATACGATACAAACTGTGGATGTGCACTCTTCCTCTCTGGGCACAGGATTCCAGGCGAAGCTTCACCAGTGCCCAGTACAGGGCGATGATCACTGCTCTGACCCTGCTGGCCACGCTATTGCTGATACAGCCCAGGATGCTGTTGTTCACTATGTCTGTGCTCTAAAGGATATCACACAGTTAATTAATACAAAGCCCTGACTAGTAAGTGTTAAATATACCTGAGCATTGTGGTGTTGTGGCTGCATGACTTCTGGGCAGGTTTGGGTCCAGGTAAAGCAAACTCCTATGTACCTGCAGAATGCTGTGCAAATACTATGGCAAATACTATGGCAATGACTAGAGCAAGCTATCTTCTGTTTCACCACACCACCCAGAAAAACAGAGGTCAATTCTCTCCCAGCCTCGTTACTCAAGACCCTTCATTATGTGCAAACAACTGTAACTTTGTTATTTTAAACAGATTTGTCTGTAAGACTGTGTGGTTCTCCGAGAAATTAAACTAAAGATGTAAATGTAATTTGTCCTGCCTGGGAGACCTCACCTAGCTCTCAGGTTTATTCACACCTGAATCATCTAGCCTCTTCAAAGAGTAAAGTAAAACATTAGAGCAACCCCATACTTGCATATCTAAAGGATTTATCATAATTATGAAATTCAGATACTAAATGCAAAAGGCAGTTTATTGCCTTAATAGGCAGTTATATGCCCATTTAACATCTATTTAGTGCATGACTTCAGCTGTATTACTATGCTTTTAGTTTACTGTTTGCCACTTTGTAGCAATTGTTATGATAGAAAAAAACTAAAAGGAAAGAATTAAAAGCTATAAGAACTGGCTCAAACAAGGGAATCACACCAGATTGTGGTTATCAGAAACCGTTTAAATAAAAATGGTTTCAAGTAAGCTTTTATCCTTTTCACTTCTTAAATCTTTCCACATCCCATTGTTAATTCAGTATCTCACACTGGGAGGCTGCTGTTTACGCTTTCATATAACTTATTTTGCTAACACGTTAAATGAAGTGTCTGAAATTCTCTTCTAAATCAGTTTCAACAGAATAGTTGTTAGGTTATCATTAAATTTAACATATTCCGTAGCAGAAAATTTGTTGGTATTTTGACTATTATCCCTGGCCTAATTACCAAAGAAATGGAGGTGTAACTTGATTAAATACATTCAAATAGCTAAAATGTTTCTGCACTTAATTTCATTACAGAAAATAGCTTAGATATTAATTAACGTATCTACTACATGCCATTGTTTGACTGAGAGATCATCCTTTATCTAAACGCATTTTGCTTTTGGCAGCAAAACAAATCCAATAGAACAACTCAAATTACAACCGGAGCATGGATGAACTCCAATAGTGTCCTTTCAGCTGCCATTTTGCAATGTCCAGCATGAACATAAAAGTTTAAGAAAGCTATTATTTCCTGCTTCCTACAGAATGGGGATCGCTACAGGAGAGCACTAGCTAGGAACCACCTTGAGAGAGCTCAGTTAAATGGCTTGTTAAAGGTTTGCCCTTCTATGACAATTTACAAGCGCCTCAGGGAACAAAATTTTCTAGGTCAGCTGCCATCACAAGCTCTTTGTTTCTACAGCTACATAGCAGCAGCCTAAAAGCAAAACCAGATCAGATGAAGTCATGATGCTACACTCTTGGGCAGAGACAGGATATCAGTTCAGAAGCAGGTCTGGGGAAAGACAGTTAAAGTCAAGTTCAAATATTCACAGAAATCCCATCCATTGTATTGTCACCCAGACAGCAGGGCTCTTATTCCCACAGCTTTCTCTCTCTAGTCCTGTTGAACTTGTCTCCAATACACGGAGTAGAAGTATTTGGCAACTCTTGTTGAGTATGTGGATGTGTTCAGCTCCAGACCTTTATCACTAGATACACATAGTACAAGCCGCCTGCACTGATCACTGAACAAAGTACTGATGTGATATCAAAAGTTGTTCTACAAAGCTGACAAGCTGACAGCTGTAACATGCACAGCAGCTGTAAAGCAAAACCCACACATCAACAAAACAGTGCAGTTTGCACATATAATGTGGTTGAAAAAGTGTCTGTTACAGCTATGACATACAGAGATCTCCCCTATTTGAAAGGGATCAGTAAATGAAAAGAGAAGTTAAACCCAGGTTTGACCAGGCAATGAGTCATTATTGCCTATACATAATATGTAACTCAGGTGGCTTAGCAGCAACTTAAAGCTCACTGTATTGTTCCAGCTGCTGGACTGCTGAAATGTCAGAGTAACAACATGCATGTGGGAAGTAGCACTACATAGCAGACTGAGTGCTGAACTGGGAGTTGAAGCAGGAAAGCTGGCTAGTCCCCCTGGATTTTCCAATGGAGGGAAGCTTTTGACATGTCTCCTCCTCAGAGCTACAGACCAATCATTTCCAATCTGCTTTATATGGGTTTCACAGGTACTCCATGTTTCCCTTGCTGCCTGTAATCTGTCATTTCCACTTTAACTTCTCTGTCTGCATCTCAATACTACCTTTTCCCAGATCATGGAAGAAACAGGTCAAAATCATACATATCACTGTTTATCCCTGTCTTTCCACAGCCAGAGCTACAGCCAAGTCTCTTGCCTCTGCATTGACTCTTTCTCCAGTTCACCTGCACTAAGGGACAACACCACAGCCCACAGAAGAGGAGATAGAAGAAGCAGGGACAAAAATCCCTTTGTGAGGCCTCTGTAGCCCCGTGACAACGCTGCCAATAAAAGCAAGTTTTAAGGTTTTAGCCAACTCTAACCAAAAATTTGACGTTAAAATTATCACCTTTGAAGTAATTAATACAGCAAGAGAAAGGGTAAGGGAGTGAGCAAACCACTCCACAAAGGGAAGATGACTGGAATTAAACCAGCCAGGGGAATAATGTGCACAGTTTACCAAAGCATCAGGTTGATCTGCTATTTTCACAGATAATTTCACAGCAATAAGGAAATTACACCGATTAGATGCCTGCACCATTTTCTAGATGATAATATTCACATTTGCTTAATAGCAACTGTGCTACTTGATTGTCAGGAAGCACCATTCTCTATAGCTAAATCGTAACCATCACAAGGCATCTACAGCAGCCAACAACCTGGCAGCACCTTTTGCTGCTTACTGATCAAGGAAATGGGGCCAGGTTACTCAAACCATCTGCTACAGAGGGGAGTCGGGCACTCGGGACTGTGGGTTCAAAGCAACATCAGATTGAAAATGTGCAATTCAGATGGACAGAAGTAAATCATTTAAAAAAAAAAAATCAGAGTGGGAAATAAAAGTTCAAGACCTTTCAGAGCACAGAACAAGTCCTGACTTTTCTTAACGAAGCATTACTTCTGGCAACTTGCGCTCACTTGTACTGTGTTAGGATTGCCAATACTAACTGCCAAGACTAAGAAACCAGCTTTGACTAGAGCCGACTGCAAAATCCCAAGTACTTTTGGTTTCACATCAGATTATAACAAAGTTATTTCAACTGGTATTAAGAAGCCCAGAACAGCAAATACTCTAAAGCTTTTGCTTCCAAGCCAAACTTGAAGCTAGGTTTCCACAACTGTGCAGAAGACATCACAAGAAGGCAGCTATTCTCCTCATTACTCCTGTGATTCCATACTCTTCTGAGAAACTTTCTTACAAAGGGTAGCCCTGAGCTAACTATTTCTACGAGTGTTGGGACAAAGCTGCTTTTCATTGGAATAGTGGAGAAGTCTGACTTCAGCATCTTCAGCAGCAGTAAAATGCTCCTCAGTTTTTCCTTATACTGGTTTATCCTCAGTGCAGTTCTACACCTAAAAGCATACCTAGTCAGAGGCCTGCTTTAGCACAGCTCATAAAAGGCGCATTTTCTACACACAAACCTTGGGTTGATGTCCACAAGTGGAAGCTGTACTTGTAGATAAACTGAATGGGATAACTTCCAGTAGGTCACAGGAAGCCTCTCTCAAGACCTAATGGGAAGATAGCAGGCATTTTAGTTTGGGCCTAAAGAAACTTGGCTTCTGGCTTTATTTACAGTCTCTCTAGTAAATATACAGATAGTACACAATATAACTCACTTGCCTGTCTTCCATGCCAACTCTCAGCATAGAACTAACATTTTGATGGAGCAATAAACCTCTCAAAATCTGAGCTGATAATGGACAGTCACGTTAGATGCTTAAATTATAGCAGCATGAACAGCCTTGCAATAATCATTCCTGCAACTGCCAAAATGTTTTCATTGTTCATTAACTGGAACCTTTTTTGCATTGCTAATCCTAATGAAATGCCATTCTCATTACCATTCCAAGCACTGTCTGTACCACATCTCTGGATTTCTTTTGCTCCCAAACATGCAAACTTTTTCACAACTGGCAGCCTGATAATGCATTAAAAGCACAGAAATGGCTGCTTTAGCACAATCGCAATAAATCCACAGTGCAAGCACCTTTGGGGAAGTTTGGTTCAGCCTTCAAGAACTCCCATTTAAGCAGAAAAACAGAAGGTCGTTTATTGAAGAGGCCATATAGTAGAGTTTAAGTTCCAAATCCAAAATCCATTGCAGCTAATGGGAGTCTCTCCATTGATTTCTGTGTACACTGAACTGCTTTAACTCCCTCCCTTCCTCTTCTGCTCTTCCCAAAGCATGAGCATACGAACCCACTGCAGAGATACAGAAATATCTCACAAGGAGCATGAACAATGTCTGTGGAGGAAAGGCTCTGTACTTTAATGTACTGAATTATCACTGTCATTTCCTCTACTCTGACTCCTCAGTGGCAAAGTTCAAAGCATCCAGCAATTTTTCTCAGTCTGCAAGCCAAGTTTTTTCTTTGTTTAATGTATAATAAAAATTTAGCACTAAATTTAACACAGGCTCTGAAAAGCTGCAGCTTACTCCTCCATCTGTACCTTGTTTGCAAGCAAGAAGGAGCAGCCCAGAGGCACTTGCTTAAGGTAGCACCCATTGTCTGTGGAGAAAAAACAGACAGAAAGCATCTTCTGTAACAGACCTCCAAGATTTAAGCAGCTTACTGACAAAAGTACCTTATTCGTTAAAGGAGAGAAGAATCGAAGAATCGAAGAATCATAGAATTATAGAACAGTTAGGGTTGGAAAGGACCTTAAGATCATCTAGTTCCAACCCCCCTGCTATGGGAAGGGACACCTCCCACTAAACCATGCCACCCAAGGCTATGTCCAACCCAGTCTTGAACACCGCCAGCAATGGAGCATTCACAACTTCCCTGGGCAACCCATTC
>JASSUY010011071.1:0-10693 GCA_032466535.1 Forpus xanthops
TCTTCTCCAGGCTGAACAGCCCCAACTTTCTCATCCTATCTTCATAGGGGAGGTACTCCAGTCCCCTGATCATCCTCATGGCTCTCCTTTGAACTTGTTCCAACAGTTCCATGTCCTTTTTATGCTGAGGACACATCTTAAGCAGAGTAATCAGCAACATCATTTTCACTTTTATTGATGCACTAACTTCCCTGGTTTCATTTTTTTTTAAAGAAGCCCAAATAGCAATAATACAGTGCACATATTGCATATAGAAATTCCCACTCTATTAGGTGCTGAGGAGATTGCATTTAATAAACAGGTATGGGAAGACAAAATACCAAATATCAGTACCAGCAGTGCTAATTAAGAGTAGTGGTCTGGGCCAGATGGTGACTGGAGTGATTGTTATCTTGACAAGAATAGACTCTGAATGAGTTTGAATGCTACAAATCTTTTCTACTACTTGATGCCACTTAGAGGCTGCATTATGTCTAAGCAAACAAAATGAGTGATAATACTTCTCACTCTACTGACCTTCAAACAAAATGTACATTTGCAATGGTCCAGTCAATTACTTTGCTAATCCAGCTGGCTCCTCTGTTCTCAGTCAATGAGATCACAGATGAAGCGCTCATTCCCATTTCCTTGGTCTGAATGAATATGGATTTGATCATGAATTCAAAAACACTTTTTGCTCTGAGGGCAAACAAAAGGGTGTTTTTCAGCTTAGCAAACAGTGTTAAAGTATTAAAGGACCTAACCCCTTCCCAATGAGGCCAACAAAAACTTTTCTACTTATTTTAACACACTACCAGGCATTTGTCTGAAATAAAGACTGAAGTTACAGATTCCTTATATATATCAGTAATGTGAAGGCTTCTGATTTCAGAGCACTGGTGATCTGCCTTGATCTATAACAAAGTTAAGGCACACTGAAAAATATAGAAGAGTTTTAGGTCTACCTTCTCTGATGTCAACAAAGAGGAAAAAAAGGAAACTCTCAACAATGTTGTCTGCTGATGGCAACCTTCCCATGTCATTTACTGAGCTAACAAAAATTTGATTTTGTTTTTTCCTCTCAAGAGTTTTTAAGCTTTAAAAGAATCAGGCAAGGAATTACATGAGTAAACACATTTTTTGCAAGTGTCAGTTAACTGTTAGCATTAGACATATACATCCACACTTAAGAATTTGAATATGCTTGACCTGGTTTTCAGAACATCAACAATGAATATGCCTGACCTGGTTTTCAGAACATCAACAACTCTCAGTGTCATCAGTATTAGTAAACAATTGAAAATCAAATAAACAAATAAATAAATAAATATCTGCATTGTGGTGTAACTCCATCCAGCAACTGAGTACCACACAGCTGCTTGCTCACTCCTTGTGTAGAAAGATGGAGGGAAGAGAACTGAAATTGTAAAAGTGAGAAAATTTGTGAGTTGACATGAGAACAGTTTATTAATTGAAATAAAATAGTAATGCTACTTGTAGTAGTTCTAGTAGTTATAAAAATAATAGTAATAAAAACAGTAATAATAAATTGTAAGGAAAACAGCAGAGAGAAATAAAACTCAAAAAAACTCTAAGTGATGGAAATGAAAACAATTGCTCATCACCAACTGACCCATGCCCAGCCAATCCTCAAGCAACTTTCCCTTGGCCAACCTTTCCCTTAATTTTATTGCTGAGCATAATGTGATATGGTATGAAATATCCTTTTGGTCAGGTGGGGTCACCTGTCCTGGCTGTGTCCCTTCCAAACTCCTTGTGCACCCCCAGCCTATTCGCTGGTGGAGTACTATGAGAGACAGAAAAGGACTTGATTCTGTGTAAACACTGCTCAGCAAATCAAAAAGTCCCTGTGTTATCAAAGCTGTTTTTAGCACAAATCCAAACCATAGACAAATACTAGCTGATATGAAGAAAATTAACTCTACTTCAGCCAAAACCAGCACAACCCAAGCCCCTCAGAACATCCCAATCCCCAATCAATGTATTAAGCGCTCACATGAAGCACTATGTCCTTACAACCATTCTGCTGACAGAATGGAAGATTTTGGTTTAGTTCCATATTTATGCACTCTTATGGGACTTTAGTACATTTAAAGAAGTGGTGGAATGTTTTTTTTTGTTCAGTAAGATGTTTGCTAACTAAATACAGACAGAATCATAGAAAAAATACTGGACCCTGGTAATGATAGTGCACTGAAAAATTTAAATGCTATTTGTCACATCAAGTGATTATCATCCCAACCATTTAAGTTAATATTATACTAGCACCCAGCCAGAAGCTCCAAAGCTGTACACAATTTGGTAAGTATTACATACTTTCAACATGAAAATTACATCAGCATTAAGCACTTTTAATTAGGCTTTCTGTAATGCATGGCTAAAAATTGGATTTTGGCTGTGTTCATCAGTCTTGAAAACAAGAAATCCTTAAATGTAGTCAGAAAGCCATTAGGAAGACATAACAGAACTTAAATCAATTTGATAATATTCCGCTGTGGGCTATTTTTGCCATACATTTTAAGCCATAATAAGGTCAGCATGATTCTAGTGCTTATAAGAACGATTTACCCAGGACAGGATGTTTAGAAAGGCTTTAGAATAACCTATCTAAAAAACTAAGTAATTTTAAAAAAATGTTTTACCTCCAGAAGCAGGCACACATTACAAGACATTCACAGGGCACCAAGATATTGAACAAAATGAATTGTGAAGACAAAAAAGGAAACACACTATTCCAAGTGGCCACACGGGTTTTTGAGAAGTCATTAAGCAAATGAAAATTTTTATGATACTGTTTTGTTTTTTAAACTACATTCTAAATCCTGTTCAGTACAAACATACTGGAATTATCTGCAAAATGGTAGTTATGTGAGCAGTGGGAATGATTTCTATTTTTATTATGTTTCAAAAAATTCTTTGTTTTGCATGATCTAAATTTCAGGCTTCAACTTGATAATATCCATTAACACTCTTGCAAATTACCCAAATTAATAGCTGCAGATTCCAGAGAATCATCTCCTCTATTTGAAAAGCAAGATGCTTTTTGTGATGCTCAAATAGAACCATAATTTTAACTTATTCAATCCTAAAAAGAGAGACAAATATAGGTAAGGAAAAATAATTTGTAATTATCTGAAGTGAGGAAATGGTTTAATTTCGATATTTTTATATTTTATTTGCTATATTTATAGCACATATGTTTTTTTGCAAAGAGTGCACAAAGCTCACAAACGAGATGAACATATTCAACAACTTTAGTGTGAGGGGTCCCTGCCCAAGGCAGGGGGGTTGGACCTACATGATCTTAAGTCCCTTTCCAACCCTAACTATTCTAGGATTCTATGATTTGAACTGTCTATATAAATATGGAAAGAAATTGAAGTCATCCATGTGTATGTCATAGCACAAAACCCAGCTTTTTCTTTGGCAAGACTTTTCTGGCACAGCCACCTGATGATAAAGACAATAGTCCCCAGGAATACTTGCTTTCAACTCAAGACAAGAAGGACTAGATAACTCTATGCTAGCCACTGAAATGTGACAAACTGAATAAACTGCCTGCAGTGTATTGGGGTCAGTCAGCGGTATGAATGTGTGAAAAATCTTAAGATGGAAGAATAAGTTCAATGGAGCAAATGAACTGGGTCTCCAGTGATGTCTAAGCTCAGCTGTTTGTTAGTGGGGGGAAAGACTTTGCTGTGCACTTTACCAGTCTCAAGTGTGTTGCTGTAGACGTAGGCCATATAGTTATTCTGGTTTTGTGTATAACCAAATACAGGGTAGGTGTAGTGTAGTCCTAACTGATTGCCATTAGATGTTATTGTGTTGATTCGAATACATGCTAAAGAAAGTAATGTCACACTAAAGCATTTGGCTGTGTAGCCGGTGACCTGCTTTGAAAGGAGTTTGAGAGATGTGTAAGAGGGCACACACTTCTTGCTTTTGGTATTAAGGAATTAACTTCAGTGATTGATATCTACGTTACAGCATTTCATGAAGCAGATAATATTCAGCATGATATAAGGTGTTTTATACGTGTTTTAATATACTACTACAGTCTCTTTCAGATCTTTAAGTAAAAACTTCACCAAAAATTTAAGTATTTCATTACCTTTCTGACCATATAAATATTAGACAAATCATATATTTAGGTAGTTTTTAAAACTAAACAAGACTTTTCATCTGGATCACCCACAATCTGTTTTGTTGTGATTGTGTTTACAGTATTTCTTTGATTCAGTTTTATTATCCACCATATAACAGCTAAACAAGCATTTTACAAGTCTAGGTGACAGTTTCATATCAGGCAATTATTTTTATTGACTGCTCATTTCAGCCAAGTAATCATTTTAGAATTTGTTAATGATTGCCTTCTATCTGTTCATAGAGAGAGAACAGGGCAGAGAGAATCTGAAATGTGCAAATATCACATAGGCAGCTTTTAAATGTAAGATGAAATTTGGCCAAAAGAATCAAGGAAACCACAAAGCCACAGTCATCGTCATGGAAAAGGTAGAAATTAATGTTAAGCTCTGTAATTACTTTACAATTTAGAGGCCTCATATATGCTGATAATATGCCTTTCTAATGTGGTTGAAATGATATTTCTGAAAACAGATGCTTTCTCCTGTCGTCTGTGATAAGCTTGTTTGTACTCAAGGCATCATGCTTGTTTAGAAGACAGAATAAATGCAACAAAAAAGGCTCCTGAAAGGACATAAAATAATGTCAGTTCATTAATTTTCATGCCATGCTATTTTCTCATATCAATTCATAACACATTCTTCTCTCTGTTATTTTTAACAATAAGTTGATGATAATTTTCTTAATTAATAATTTAAGAAAAAAAAAAGTTCCCTAGTCCTTCTAGAGGGACTGCTTAACAGACTGGGGCACTCCTCATCTAAGAGGCCACATTCTGGCCATGCAGACCTAAACAAACCTATGGACAAGGAAGTTTTGATAAACAAATATTTTTCAGGGCTGGTCATAACTGTTCTGTTAACAGCCAAAAAAGGCTGGTGTAGGACAAAGGTAGGGCTTTCAAATCTGCGCTCCTTCATTCAGGTGTCAGCCAGAAGAATTTACTGAAGATGTTAGCACATGCTCTAATTTTCTCATTTACTGTAAAATTGTGTACTGCAAAGTATTTTTTTTTCAGCCTATCAGTTCATGCAAAAACGATACTTATAAATAGGCATAACGTTCAACACAATCACCAGCTTATTTCTCTTCCTCTTTCCTCACCATCATCTACATCTACACCTACACCTACATCTACAGCTACAGCTTCATCTAGCTGCACTGACTCTCTGTGTATTGAGTGATTTTGACAAACACTGGCTGATAATTCACTTTATTAAACTTTCATTAAACTAGCTTTTTTAATCTGGATAGAGAATTTAACAAGCTTTGATAAGTAATGGATCACTGTAAGTGCATGTGCCAGCTATAGTTTGTCCTGCAATAATGCAATTTTCAAGGAAAACAATAAACTTCTGTCTCAAATAGAAGCAAATAGACATTTCTGAGAGAAAATAAGAGAATTTGCCCACAAATTTAAAAGTTTAGAACACTGGGACCAAATATGATGTTTATTTCTGCTTTTCCAATTTCTGTCCTCAGACTGCTGAGAATGACACTGTAATATGTTCTGATTTAGTTGTTATTTTACGGCTAGGAGACTACAGTGCACCTGACTCTTTTTATTGACAAGGAAACCACTGTGTCCCTGAGTCTTTTCACCTTGGTATAGAGAGAAATAATTGCTCTAAACTAAGATAGTAAGAAGACTATCTAGCTTCAAATTATAGAGGCTGGAAAACATTTATTTCAAAACTGCTCCTGGTTTCCAACTGAACTTTACAACAACTTAAAGTTACTATACAATCCAATTAGTTTTCAAAAATATTGGTAAGTCATTAATATTTGTAAAACATTTTTATAGCAATATGACTGAAAGGTAACATTAAACCATTTACCATTTAGCTGTAGTTTATATCTTTTTTTCCACCTTTCACTTACACTTATTTTGGACTCTGAAGAATACGTTCAGTTCACTTTCTCAGGGGTGGCTTAATTCCACAGTAAGATAGACTGTACAATTAAAAATTATTTTCTTTGAGAAACCTATAAAACTAAAGTCTTTAGTGTGTGTTTATGGCATATCATAAAATTGTTTTTGTGCGACCTTGGAAAATACAATCATCTGCAAATACTAAAGATAAAAAAAAAAAAAAGCCTGGAACTTCCACACATAAATTCTAAATTAAGATTTTCTCAATAAAACCTGATTAAATCCAGAAAGCTTAAACACAGATTGTAGCATTAACAGACTCTGTAGACTCTACAAGGGGTTGTGCCAATTGCTGAAATAAAAAAAAAATTGAATGCATTTGTGTATTTGCTGTAAGAAAGTGCTTTGGGACAGTGTATTATCATTGTTATACAGTGAACACTAAATAACATTTGCAGAGCCATCCTCAAAAGCTTGTGAACCAGACTGGGGGAACAGAACTAATAAGTGCTTATAACTAGTTCATTAATTTGTATTCGGTACACATGTATAAGAAATGGTATTGTAAATTATTAACTACATTGATTTAAGGACATTGAAGACCACTCAGATTTCTGCATAACACAGAATCTGAAACATTTAATATTAGTATAATAACCAACTTTTGATCATAATATTTTTTGTCTTTGACCTTGCTCTCCTAAACTCTGGCCAGTGATCTCAGCTGAATCCTATTTAATAGGTTTCCAAGCTTGCCATAATTTGTCTCATGCCATCATCATTTTGTTAAAATATATCCTCCAAAACCAGACTGCTATTTTGATTTTCTCCTACTGTTCCTCCACACTTACAAGTGGATGACACAAGAAAGAACAGAAAATTTAGTTTTTGCTATTTCATCCTTGGCCACTTTCAGTTTTAAGGTCAATGCAGAATTACAAATAGTAAACAAAGACAAAAAATATTATGATCAGAAGTTGATTCTATTTTTCTAGATTTAAATGGGACTTATAAGTTACATGCTTACAAGTGTCTGTAGGTTTTTAGCTGAAACAGATATATAAGGTGGAGAAAAATATCCAGTGAATTTTAAGGTCGGTTTTCATCTCTCCACCCCATTTGGCTGGGTTTAAAATAATACTGATATAAATAGAGTGAGAAAAATGTTCAACTAAAATATACAATGCTGTCAGAACGAAGAAATATTATAAAGTTTTCAGAAAGCATAAATTCTGTTTCCAGCTTGAACTGATTATTGAATCAAAGCAATTCAGAAAAGTGTACTTGCATAGGTATTGCCACAAACAAGGTTACACAAAAGCTAGCAGTTCCCTAAGCACTTCAGTGGAGTTACGTTGACAATCACTGATACTTAGCTGGTGTAGTGTATGCACACAGATATTCAGAGACAGCATACGAAGCATATGAATAGTTACTACAGTTATAGCAGATTGAAACAAGGCAGACTTTACTTAACGGTGAAAAAAAAATTCTTTTCAATATTAAAAAAAAAAACCACAGAAGTCACAGAAATTCTTCATTTGAGAAGGAAGAAGGAGCTGGGTCATTCTCTGTTTGTCTATACTACAGCTGCTGGGTAGAAATAGATACCTACACAAAGAAGGATCTCAGGCAGTTCTGGAGAATAGGTCCAGCAGCTGGCACTGTCTATCCTAGCACATGTAGATTCAGTATTATAATACTGCCCCCCTTTTACTCATGCACTTTGTGTACACACACATGTTCAAGAAAGTTAATGCATTTTAAAAGAAAAGTAGAAAACTTGCATTTAACACAATAACTAGAATAATTACTTGAGCCCCCTGTAAGGAAAACAAGCTGAATATCCTGATGGTAAAAATAAAAAAAAATGCCATGATTGTAATCTTATTATTTCAGTTGTCCCCAGCTATCTCCTACAACTATCTATACATTCATTTAATATCAAACATACATTAATAGCTAGGACATTCTTTTTAGCAAGAATTATAACATGATATCAGACCTACGCTTTTTACTCTAGTATTGTGGTAAGATTTTATGTACAACATATTGAGGGAAAAGGATGCAAAACTGACCTGGATCAAGCTTGAAATTCATAACTTAGTGCTTTCATAAGTTATCTGTCTGAGTCAGTACACAGAACTGTGTGGTTGTCTGTGTGTATACCCTTGACTTCATGTTTGTATCTTTGTGCATAAATAAGCTTCAGTTTTCTATGTCTATATCTACCTGATATAATAAGCAAGATCCAGACTAATTACATGTACAAGCATAATGGCCAAACCAGTCAAACTCAAGGTTTCAGCTGATCTTATTAACTTGGGAATAGCACTTCCCTAACATGGTTGGACAGCATGCGGCTAACATCACGTGAACATACATCTATGCATGCTTTTTTGTAGATGCTTCCTAGAATCTCAGTTCTCCTCCTGTCATCTGAATCTAAAAAAATTACTGTAATGCAAAGATAAGTTGGGACTTTTCCCACACATTTGTGTTGCAAACTGTATCTCATATAGGTTAATTTTTTTTCTCACAAACAAGAAGCTCTGTTCATCCTTACAGCTACACTGTGTAGTTGCTGGGACTTTGGAGTTTCCACTGAAAATATGCGGGGGCTATTCTGAGGTTCTTTCTTTTTCTGGTGAAATTTCACTTTGTATTATTTAGTTCCATCCCGTTTCTATTATAGAATCATAGAATAGTTAGGGTTGAAAAGGAACTTAAGATCATCTAGGTCATTTTGTGATTTTGTGCCCCTCTTGCCTCAAATCCCCCCTTTTTCTGTCCGTTTGCAAATTTTTTTGCAGTATTTGATATACTACCATTGGATGTGAGGAAGAAATTCTTTGCCGTAAGGGTGGTGAGGCCCTGGAATGGGTTGCCCAGGGAAGTTGTGAATGCTCTGTCGCTGGCGGTGCTCAAGGCAGGGTTGGACATAGCCTTGGGTGGCATGGTTTAGTGGGACAGGATGATTGTTATGTCAGTGGTGTTAACAAACTAATTAAGCTGGTGTAAATGTCTACTGCATGCTTTGAAGGCTGCCAGAAGTGATTATGATTGTTGGAAGAAGTAAACGACCCTCAGAGACCAGCACCACATTTTTGTATACATTCAGGAACTTTCTGGAAAATTATGTAATCCCTATGTAGCCTCATGAATATGCATGTATGACCAGTAGCTATATAAGAATGGCTTGTGTAGCAATATGGAGACACACATTAGGTGGAGGTATCCCCCATGTCTTCCAGTGCCACAATAAGGAATACCTGCTTGTCAACTTGAAAAATTTGTTGGTGAGTTTGTTGCTGGAGTTTTCTCCAAATCACAAGGGAGCTGTGTGGGTTTATCAAAGCTTTGAAAACATATTGACAATGTCTGTAAGGCATATTCAGTCTCACTGGCAATGTTCAGTTTATCTGAAGAGAACACTGGGATATGACTCCTTCAGCCTGTGGTCAGGAACCTGAAGTGCTCTTGCATGAAATATCAGTGCACAATGACTGTCATCAGCTTTTACAAACAGATTTCCCTCCTAATAATCTCAGGCATCAGGACTAGCTGGTGAATACTCAGGCTTCATAGAGAAGTTGCAATATGTCTGGAGGGCATATCTGGATCAGGTGACCAGAAGCACCCCAAGTTCAGTAATTCACTGTTACTGTATGGAATATTTACCTAGAGGACAGTACATTGATTCCCAAGTACTTTGTTACAATCTACTGTGCCATATTTCCTGAGGATACTAGAAACATGTTGTCTCACCCTTTAATGGTGGGACTAGCTCAACAGAATGGGCAGTCAAATTTGGCTTAAATGACAGTTAAAAAGACAGAAGTCAATAAAGACAAATGTGTGCAAATAGCAAAGCTGTTATATGAAGTTTGTTGATATAGTTCAGTGTCTGGTCCAAGTCTTGCTCTTTATTGATCTACTTCTGTCCTTACTAGAAGGAATTACTCAAGCCCACATATAGAAAATAAACAGAGCAGCTACCACCCAAATCTTGCTGTTTCCCTAAAATCAAGAGGTGTTTTTTTTCAAACATGTTGTTTGTGTTGTGTGAGGCTGAGGTGTAGTTCCAGAGGCTTGCCTGTGACTGAGTGTCGTGATTTGAGGCTCTCAAACTCATGCAGCCGCTCTCTCATTCACTCCCCTCTCTTTCTTCCTCAGTCCGAGGGAATGGGGAGGAGAATCAAAAGAATGTAACTCCCACAGGTTAAGATAAGAACAGTTTAGTAACTAAGGTATAACATATATCACTACTGCTACCACCAATAATAATACAAGAGAAAATACAAGGAAAAAGAATACAACAGATCTTCACCTGATATCTAGCCACGCCACACAGTGCCTCCCCCCCATCACCTGATACCAAGCTCGACTACACAGTGCACCCCATCACCTCATACCAAATCCCAGCCGTGCTGCACACACCCCCCTGCACCACCATCTTTTCCGGTCTCTGCCGTCTCCGTCTCTACATCCTGGTCATGACGCGCTGTGGTATGGAATACCTCTTTGGTTGGTTTGGGTCAGGTGCCCTGTCTCTACTTCAGCCCAGCTTCTTCCCGGCTCCCCTCCTCCCTGGCAGAGAATGAAATTCAGAAAGTCCTTGGCCAGCCTAAACACTCCAAGCCATAACTATAAACACTGGTGTTATCAGCACTGTTC
>JASSUY010011072.1:0-38951 GCA_032466535.1 Forpus xanthops
CTTCCCTGGGCAACCCATTCCAGTGCCTCACCACCCTTACAGTAAAGAGTTTCTTCCTTATATCCAATCTAAACTTCACTGTTTAAGTTTGAACCCATTACCCCTTGTCTATCACTACAGTCCCTCATGAAGAGTCCCTCCCCAGCATCCCTATAGCCCCCTGCAGATACTGGAAGGCTGTTCTGAGGTCTCCACGCAGCCTTCTCATCTCCAGGCTGAATAGCCCCACCCAACTTTCTCAGTCTATCTTCATGATGTGCAACTCAACATCGTTAACAACATCCTACATTACTTTTGTGTGGCCACGGTGTATTGACTATAGCCCCATAGACGGGCCTTAGCCCGGGACTCAATATAAAGGCATCAAAAATCTTTTCAGGATAAAAAAATAAATACATGTATGCAAGCAGACCAAACATGATGTGCATGTTTGGGAGCACATCTGCATAGATGTGGTCTGAAAAAGAAATCTAAATAACTCTAAATTACTTAATGGCAATTACTGAACAGTACTACATGTTTGCCCGGACACTCTGTTCGTTGTAAGCTTGCCTTCAATTAATCTGAAACTGAATATTCAAGCCAGTGTTAACACTAAGTAAAAGCATCCTGACAATGGCTTAATGTGATTTTCATTTAATAAGTGAATTAAAGTAATTGTTCTTAGGGTCTCTGCTTAAGCCTCTTGTTTCCACTACATCAATATATATGCCAAAGGTACAGTAATGAAGTCCCCAGTCTATTAATATTACTTCTCTTTCTTGTATTATTCATTCTTATCTTAAAGTGCTTTAATAAAAGCTTAAAGTCTTCCTAAAAGAAGCCGCCTTCCTTCGTTCAGCAATGACAAAAGTGGACATGGTGCTAGAGACGTGCGCACCTTCTTGGCCGTGGATCATTACCAATTAGGTTGAAGAAAGATCACTGATTTCCCAATCAACTACAAAAGAATGCTGTAACCAAAAGACATCCAGTGAGTGCCATTCAAAAGCCTTGGAGTAGCTGCAGCACGCCCTATCTGCTGCAGCTCCCCACAGAATTCATCCACCTTGCTGGCCACTGCCAAGCTGCATGCATTATTCCATTGACACGATCCCATTTCTGGTCATCACCTGCACCAGGGCCCCAGAGCTCCTTCCTCTAACATGCAACTTTGCCATGTATTGTGGTAGCAAAAGTCACTGAATGGGAAGGGGTTGTGGTAAAAATAAAATACTATGTGTATGCATTACTTACTGAGCAAATAGAGTCGAAAATCAGATCCCTTTTTCCTGTTAATACACAGCACGTCCTCTACAGCACCTGACAATGCTAAATTATTATTCCAGCATTTAATTTATTTAATCCTGGTTGGATGTCTTAAACCAAAAATTAAACTGTTCTTCAGAAGAGGAACCTTACCTTCATGCAAGTCACAAAAGCAATCACTGACATACACAGTATTATATATATAAATCATGATTTTGACATATAATAAAGTGTCTGGAAAAGCTGTGCCAGTTTCCTATGGAAGAAAACGATCCATGAAATACTCACATTCTAGCAATTAAAAAAGGAAAAAGAAAACAAGCCCCAGTGCCAAGTCACCTGAGCTTCAAACTTGGAATCGGATTTATTGAGCACACTTCCAAAAACAGAACAAGAATGTTACACAGGAAGTGTGCCCTCCAGCCAGAAGAAACACTGCTCCCAAAGCTGACAACACAGCTGGCAAAGGCAGAGGATTAAGGAGCCTCACGTCATAACATTTACCACTAGAATAAGGACCCCCTTAGCATTTTGTGTCTGCTTCCCAAAGATTCAATCAGCAACAAACGGCAAAGGAGGACCAGCTCTTTTTCACTTTTATTGAACCACTACGTACCTTACCTATTAAAATGAAAAATGTTGAGCAGAGAGGCAGTAACAATACATGCAGGGACCCAGCTTTTAGAAATTCCATAGGACTAAGGGGTTTTGTGGATGAGAAGCCTGGCCACAAATTTTCAGCTGCAGAACAAACCCTCCTCTCCACCCCCCAAAACCCCAGCAACACACTGCCCATAGTAAACCAGCACAGTTTCTTCTGATGGACACAGGAAAAAACACAGACAACTCGAAATCACCAGGAACTGCAGTTTTTCATCTTTATGTTCTCTTTTTTTCCCCCCTTTCTAATGCTAAACATGATTTGCTACATGTCTTGGACTGAGACTTTTACAGTCTCCCTGACTCAGAAGCAAGCTTTTATTAACATATAGGTCTGGAAGAGGTATACAGTGACATGCAAGGCAGCATTAAAAAACCCCAAACTGTGGTTCCCCCAAAATATACTCAGAAATTATATTTCAAGTTTGTTATTTTATTGTCCAAGCTGGCTTTCAGAGCAGCCATAGGTCTAATACCAAAAAAGTTAACTGGGTGCCAAGTTTCTTCAAATACCTCAAAAGGGGTAAAGAATTCAATAGATTTGCCTTAAATCTGAACAAAAGGCAGATCTAATGCCAGCAAAAGTCACTACAGAAACGTCTACACAGCACAATGAAGTGCTATGCAGAAACACCCCTGCTTGTTCTTTCAGTCTTTTGCCTTGTAACACTTAGAGCCAGCTCTCCCTGCCAACCAGCTCTGCTTGGAACTCTACATGGATTATTTACCTTGCTGGGAGGAAAACACAACCCCACAGACTCAAACCCAAAGCAAACCAAAAAAGCCAACAAAAAAGACACACACCGATCAGCAAGAGTCCTGCCACTGTTTGCAACAGGCTTTCAGCCAGGCCCATAATAACTTAATGTATCTTGGATGCTGTAAGGGCAGTAAGGGATTTCTTCTTGGTTTCAAAAAGAAAATCCAGGGGAAAATATAACTGCCATTTACTGACATTAGTGACTCTCTCCCCTTCCCATTGGACTGTTTTCTGATAATCCTACAGTGAAACAATCTATTACAAGGAGCTATTCTCTCAATGATACCCATACATTTTATACTGTTATTTTATCACTAATAAGTTATCCTTAGCAAGCTCCCTATTCAGTATGGAAAAATAAACAGCAGAAACCCCCCAAAATGTAACTTACTGGTAACTGATACCTTTAAAACACAGCTTGAAGCGGCTGCGGTGCTGTTTCACTGGTCTACCACAGAAAAACATATACACCCATCTACCATATCCATTGACTTTCAGTGAGTTCCAATGTCAGTGGCAGCTTTGTTTCAGATTTTTTTCAAACACAATCCTGTAAGCTCTTACAGACCTGTAGAGCCCATGGACCCTTGGGATGAGACATGATGAAATTAAGCTGTTTAATGAGCCACAGGGAATAAAACAGTTCACTGAAGCAGACTGGTGCTCCCTGTTTGCCTTTAAAGTAAAAATGAGCAATTGCTATGTTCTAGGGCAGCATCACAGACACTGCTTGAAACTAAAAGTGGGTTTTCACTACAACTAGCCAACAGCCAAAGACAGGATCAAAAGCCACTTCTTGTTTTGCTCTGCTTTGTAATAAGATCAGCTTAATTGGCAATGCACCACTATAGAATGGATGACAATGTTATAACACTGGCCTCAAACAAAGATCTGCCTTGATGTTATATAAAGAATACAGAACCCAGGGTTAAGTGCTGCTTTCATACTGCAGGCAGCTGAGGTGATAGTTTTCAACTGGTTTGGTACCTGGCTGTGACTCATCCCTTCTGCAGTTGTCTCATAACACACAGAATTCGCAGTCAAGAAGAACACCAATTAGACAAGGTGTCTTGCCATTAACTATCTCACTGCACCATTAGACCTAAGGTAAGAATCTGTTATATTGTACCCAAAGAATTGGCATTTTAGTCCCTGAGCAAACCAAAAGAACTCAATTATAAAACAAATAATCCAACAATAAGCAAATACAGCATTCCACTTTAAAAAATAACAAGTTAACCTGCTTTTGCATAAACATTCTTAAGTTTATACAATCATAAAAAATGGTCTTAAGGAGGCATTTCATTAGTCTCTGTATTGCATTTAATTTAAGCAGCTATATTTATTTCACTTAAATAGCATTGCTCAAGTCTAGGTACCATCTTTCTACAAGAGAATATTACTGTCCTGGAACTGGCATAGCAGATTCTCAGTTAAACGCACAGAGTTCCACAAGAAGTTCTCTGAAGTATCAGAGGAAAATTCTGCCAGATGACAATACAACAGGGGTTTATGCCAAAAACTCCCAGTGAAAATGCAGTGAACTACACACCACTATCAAAGAGTTCTGAGATAACAGATGGGACATCAGAGTAAGGCTAACTGGTCAGTAAAAGTGAGAACATAAATGACACTGATAGTTTTGTTCTCTGAAATGTGACTTCAGACCCAAGATCTTAATGGCATTTGCTACATCTTAGAAGCTGCTCATTTGGGCAAGTGGGAGCTGTTGATTCACCCACCATTGCACTGACTACTCCTGCAATCCACTGCAACACTGAGGGGTTCTCCTGTCTATAGGCAGAGTAGTAAACACATTAATTGTCAATTTGGTAAAATTCATTAAGAGACAGGATTTGTATATATTTCTGATGCCCACAGGCATTGTTAATTTATAAAGAAAAAGGAGAGCAACGGGCAATTTTCAGGTGGCTCGTAAAAGCATTTCCAAATTAGAGTTGATTTCACTCAGAGTGAGGTGGAACTGTAAACTCCATCAACAAAACATGTAGCAGCAGCGTAAGATACTTTAAAAGTGAAACAATTAATTTATTGTCACATTTACAGAGGAGTGCAATTTAACATGTGTGCTGATCCTCTGGACACCTGCATATTGGAACATCTGGACACCTGGCTGGCAGGATACTCAACAGAAATTCCCTAGTACTTCTGCTTCATTCAAAGCGATAGACTTGAATCTTCTCACATACACCACAGTACAGATTTGCTTCAGTTTGAAATTTCAAACAAAAAATAGACAAATTAACCAGTATGTGACATATCCAACCCACAACAGAGCAGGTCAAAAGTCCTACAAGAAATGAGTAGATAACTGCATGTATCACAATGGCATTTGCAATTCCTCCTGAGAACACGCTTATGACACTTTACTGTCTTCATCTTGTTTATAATTATCAAGTTAAAACAGTAAAATAACTTACCACTAGGGTTAAAAGCCATGCAGCAAATAGGCTTTTCGTGAGCAGGGAAGTGGGCCACGATACCATCACTATCAGAGTCCTCACTGACAAGTACCTGCATAATATTAATAGAGACAAAGGAAGGTCAGAAAGTAAAACTACACTTAAGAGAAAATTTCAACTTAATGATATAGGAATTGTTTTACAAGACAGATACAGTGGTACAAATTAGCAGTATAACTGCATGTGAACTAAACACAACCTTCTGTCTTTTTTCAGATAAAGAGACGTGAGACATGCTCAAATAACCTGCTATTAAGTAGACAAGATGATGCACTTTATACCTGGATTCCCTATTTATTTAGCCAATTCAAATAAGGCAATATGGAAAAATAGTACTGTTTCGCTAAGGGAAGTAGTAATGGCTGATAGAAGCTTATTACAAAAGAAGCCTTTATGCAGTGCACTAGGAAGCTGTACTTGTTTCCACTACTGTTGGGTGAAACAAGGGCTGTGCTCTCGCTGTTATGTCTTTGATCTTACATAGGGCTGAGACACCAGCACAGGGTGCCCAGAGAAGCTGTGGCTGCCCCATCCCTGGCAGTGTTCAAGGCCAGGTTGGCCACAGGGGCTTGGAGCAACCTGCTCTAGTGGGAGGTGTCCCTGCCTGTGGAAGGGGCTGGCACTGGATGAGCTTTAAGGACATTTCCAACACAAAGCAGTGTGGGATTCTGTGATCACTACTCCTAACTTGTGACAGGAGCTCCCATGCTCCTTCAGCGCTCACATGGACCAGAGCTCTCATTCTACCAGACTCTGCAGCATGGTGGAGTCAGACTAACGTAAGGAGGATCAGTGTTATTACTCTGAAGAGCACACATAGCTCTCAAACTGTAAGCAACACATGACTTTTCTTCAGCAATAGCAAAAATCACATAATGGAAAGAAAAACAGGAGGTAGCATGGACTTTTTCAAAGAAAAGGGAACACTTAACTATTACATAAATCAGTATTTTCTTCAGGAGGATTCAAAGTATACATAGGATGGGAAAACAGACTGAAAACCCATAAACCATGGCTTTGCTTTCCATCAGCTACACAGGTAGGAACACTACAGCTTGCATTCTGCTAACAAGCAGCGACGGACTTGAGGTATTTGGATTTCCAAATGACACAAGGAATGGAATGCTAAGGACCAAGAGCATGTATGAAAGCAGCTGTACTGCTAAACAAGAATCTTAACCTTCTTTAAACTGCCTCAATGGACATTAAATAACAGTATTACAAAGCTTAAATAAAGTATTACAAAAGGTTAAGTAATTCTGCTGTTGTAAAACATCTTCTTGTGAACATAAAAGATAATTAAACAGTAAGAAAGAGTCTTCACAGCAGAAGGAAATAAGAGTGGAAAAAGAAATACCTGGACTGAAATCTGTGTTGTGCAACATCTTCTCGAGAGAGGGACAAAGGATGAGCTTTTAGTTTTCTTAAACAAAAGGGTATTTAAAGTTGATAAGAGCACTTGGCCCAGTCAAATCTAAAGCTGATTGTGAAGACACACGAAAGGACCTCCAAAAGAACACAGTATTACCAAAATCTGGTTGTATGAAAAGGAAAAACATATCCTTAGATATTTAGAAGAGAACCAAAGGAAGTATGAGCAAAACATACGCAAGAGCGGTGAAAGTATTTTATTCACTGGTTACGTCATGTTAAAGACTAAATGCAATAAACCAAGGAGAAAAATCTGTCAGGGAAGGACTTAGTAAAAGGGTTCCTGTGGTAAGCAAAAACCACCTCCTTAACAAGAGAGTGCAAAATTTCCCATTTCAAGTTCAGAATAATTTGTCTGCTGCTTCCAAAACAATCTGAAAGGTTTTTAATACTTCCTATTCCTAACTGATATCAGAATAATCTGAAGATATTTTTATGCTTCAAAAAGAGAAATCATCTTTAAATGTTTAAAGAAGTCACGTAATATGGACGAAGAGGCCTGCGCCTGACTTACTTTGAATGTTCAAAATACTTGGCACTGTCACATAAGCACAATTATGGTTTTGCTTTCCGTTGTCAGCATTTCGTGCTTATTCCAGAACCACTAACCAAAGGTCTGGAGATCTTCCTAAGAGCATTTCAAAGAAACACTGTTCTCTTCTCAGCCTAAATAAGCTGCACTAAATAACTTCTTTAGATCATCTTTTTCACTTTTAGGTAACTTGGTCTTATCCTTACCATTTTGCTCTAGTTAAACACACACTATAATGATAAAGTAACATCAAATACCAGCTTTACAGAAGAAATAGATGGTTTTAAATCTAGTCTGCTAAACAAAAGTGTTTAACCTATGAATGTGTACGTATCAACAGTATCTAAAATGACTGCTAAAAACAGTGACGTAGGCTATTTCACATGCATCGCCTTCTACAGATTAATTCAGCACGGCTTTTCTATATTAACTAATGATAAATGCTCCACTGTTCTCTCTGCAACATAAACCCCATTCAACAGGCAAGAAACACTCTGTATGGTAAGATGACCTTTAAACACTTTTCTTCTGGAAATATGATACAAAGCAAAAATTTCACATTAAAAACTGTGAAACACCTCAGACATTCCAATTTGTGACTACAATAAAGCCTAAACCTATTATTTGTATGCTATGCTAACTGGTTCTATGCTTTAAAATGCTTTTTTTTTTCAAAGCACTGCTTAGAACTATGTTCCTCAAAAAAACACTCTCTGTGCTCCGTCTAAAAGGAGTTCTTAAAAATCTTCACTTTTCACTGCAAAATCTGATGTTCAGGTACAGCAAACCAGTCCTTACTCCGGCTTTCTCCTCTGTGTTAGAATGACAAGAAAGAACATCCTGATGGCATAATGTCCAATAAGGAAAGAAAAGCAACTGTGAGCTTGTAGAGCCTGAAAACCTTTGCTTGCCACCACACCTGGCTCATGCAGAGCTTTCAGACTCAAACTGAAAGATGGCAGTCTCCGGCACCAGCCAAGTGAAAACATCACTCACAAAAGCCTGGAAATCCCCGGACAGTGCAGAATCTGAAACTCAGGTTGCAATGGTGCCACGCCACCTCCTTTCTTGACAGCTGATATCTATCAGTCCCCACCAACTGTGGCTGCAGAACGGAAATACTTGCTTCTGAGGCACACACGGAAACAACACTTGTTTGTGCAAGGTAAAGTGAAGTTGAAAACTGCTCTTCAGCTTTTAAAAATCAACATGAAAAAATAAATCTTTGTGGAACAGAGAAGGAAAGAGCTCGGCTTAAAATCATCAACTTCTATTTAAATCTTGAGGCTGCACTGATGGATTTGTCATGTCCTTCAATGGACTGCTGGGGAAAACATACATCACCTTTTAGAGTTTCAACACTACAAAGGAAGGGGGGAGGAATAAATCAAAGGAATTACAGCAGCTGACTTAACTACATCATAAACCAAAGAAGACCCTCTTTGGAAATGCCCCTTCCAAACCTGCCATAAAACAGGAGCCTGGTTCACACACCAACTTAGAGCTTGCAGAACTTTAAAATCACAGTGTGATTTTTACCATTGTGTGTAACTTAAGGAAGACAAAATTATGCTGGTATAACACAACATGCTTTATACTGGAATACATTATTTTCTGTATTAGAGATCCTTAAACAGACATAACTACCTCAGTACAAGAGGGTTTATATCATTTGGATAGATCAAACAGCACAGAATTCATGCAGAGAAGGATGAAAACCAGAGCTATGCAGTGATGAAGGAGGACCAAAGGCCTCTGCCACAGAGGATACACAAAGTTTAAAAACCACTTCTTGCAAAAGCTGAAGTGGAAGATGCTACCTGCCAAAGTGCTGGACAGAATGACCTCCATAGGCTAACAAAGGGCCCATTCAATAGATACCAAGACTGTAAAACTGGTTCCTTTTGGCCAGCTTATGGTTTTACCACTGAAAAGAGCAGAGATGGAAATCTTTCTGGGAAGTCAAACCAGCAGTACAAATTGCCTAACAACGCATGCAAGTGCTGTCAGAAAGCTTGAAGGAAGCAGCTCATTCAGCTTCCCAGCACACACTGCAGACAAAGCCCACAGGAATCCTCAGACTGCAACTCTTATCATCTCAAATAGGTTTCGTTCCCCAAGGTGATGGTCTCCAGTCACTCTTCTATTAAGAGTAGACCTTACAAAGTCTTTCACTGAAAAAGTTTCATAAATCTTAGCAATACCCTTATAACTGCACAGCCACTGAGGCTCATGAGGATGCTCAAGTATCTTCCTCATACAGTTCCCTACTGTTACAAGGAGAAACACCATCTTAAGAAAAACCATCAACAAGAAACAAAGGCTCTTGTAGCAAGATGGCCTTGTAAAGAAGCATTCAGTCTACTTTTGATGCCCAAATAGTACCTTATGAAGAGAGTTGCAACACTATGTTTAAAAAAGGTTGCCCAGCTAAGAGAGTCAGTAGCTGAACGTGCAAAGCCAATGCTGCAGCTCTCAAGTCAGCCCTATAAAGTTCAACAGAACACTGGAGTTAATCTAAGATGAAGCAAGCCCTCCTTACATCACTATAAAAGAGAAAGAGACAACACACCTAGGGGATCGTTACATTTGCTATCAGAAAACAGCGTTTACTTTGAGGGCATGAGATAGCTGAAGCCACAGTTTTTTTCTCCTGTGCCATATTTTTCTTCATTCATTGTATTTTCCATACTGCTGAACAGAAGCCACCTGTAATTATGACTTCAATTATTTTAATCTTTAAAGGCAAATTACACCACTTATCCCAGCAGAGACATGTTTTTAAATCAAACATGAAAGTAACACAAATACAAACAGACACAAATCTAATCAAGCAGGTCCTACTCTTAATAGAATTAAGAAAGAATAATCCCATCATCATAAAAACAAATAGGTTGGACAATATTTATAAATATGAATAGTATATAATAAAGAGATCTTTGTATGTACACTTATTAAGATCTGCATTGGTTTAAATAACTGAAGTCAGGACAGTGTTTGCTTCAGTTCCTAAGCACAAAAACCACCCCCTCTACACCGACCCCCCCAAGTTAGCATCCCCCAACTTATAGCTAAGGTCAAACATCAGTGGAAAAGGGCTAAAAGTGATAGATCTGTGGCATTAACCACTGAACTCCTTTTAATAGAATCCAGCATAAACTCAAACCAGCCTTGCGCTCAGCCTGAACCATTTATCTGAGACAAAAATGTCTTCTTGACAAAAAACAGATCTCCTTTAATAAAAGTACGGCAGACAGTATTATGCTCTGAGGGAATCCTGTTGCTCTTTTTATATTTATATATAAAAAGGATTCTTCTGTAATACACGTAGATATAAAAAGTGAAGAAAATTGATGCCAAATATATGAGCATCAGAACATCAGATTAACCTTTGGGAAAGCTGTTCTCAAAATAAAAGCACTGGTGTTAATGACAGTGAAATTACACATGTAGTTAAAGTTTTATTATTGAATATGCTTTAATCTTTTTAGCCTCTTTTTGCTTCAGAGCGAGGTTTCACAACAACTCTTGCTGCCGATAAGCAGCTTTATTTGGTTCAATTGTTATTAACTCCTTACTAAATGAAAATGAACTTTTGAAGCTGCAGCAGTCTGCAGGGCTTTTTTTCTGAAAATTCCTTCTTAATGCAATAAAAAGTTAATAGGGAACAGGGGAAAAAAAAGCAAGCACCAATCACATCTGAAAACATAAAAAGATCAACACGCCATCTTGGGTTTGTAAGTTGTTTCTTAAAGATTTCCTCAGGTATTAGCCTGAATTTTGGATGATCCGTGAAAGCAACACGGTGATATCCCCTCAATCACAGCGCTCTATCAGAAGCACTGAGAATCAAGTTTTGTATTTTCAAATGACCGCATATTTCTCTGTCAACTAAATGTTAGATGTTTAACAGATTTACATTCAGGCACAAAACTGGTGACTTCGGAGAAAGGTCATTACTGCAGCCTACACGTGGGTGGCCGAGTTGATGAATTAATTAAGAATACAGAAACAAAGGTCGAAAGAAAATCATTTTTCTTTAAAACTCAAGCCACTAAAGGTGCACACATTTAATCCTAATTACTGAAAAAGAGGACATCTGCACAGCTTTTGTTTTATTCATTTCAACTAATTAACAGGTTCAAATAAATAGTCATTATATCTAACTGAAAAGTTCGCTAACACTTCATTAGAAGGCAGTTTAAACAAGCACACGACCTTGTTAACATATTTTGGTTTACCACAAAGTTACTTGGGCATCTTGATAACTATTTTTACTCCCTTTACAAACATATCACGACAGCCAACTTCAATACTTCTACATTCCTCTGCATTTCTTTAACTGTCTCATAATTCACATTTTCTTAAAGTACCACTGATAATGAAAGTAGGAGCTGTCATACAAAGAACTGATGGGTATGAGACTTTACTACAGTATCTACATTCATAAGGTTTATTAAAAAGATTTTCCCTACAGATTTAATCCTACAAGACTGCATTAGAAGATTTCGTTGGTCTTTAATTGTATATTTTTCAGTGGTGAGCGAGCGCAGAACATTTAATGAAATACATTGAGCTCCATCTCACATTCTTTATACTGCTACCTTTTAAATGGCAGATATAATAAAAATTAGGGAAAACTTAGAGCTGCAGTTAGTCCTTCTGGCTTATGTCCAAAACATCTTCCTTAATTGTCTTACTGGCAAATAAATCTGTATGTTTGTACACACGCACAGAGCAGCTCACTCCTTTAAAACCTGGCTTGCTATGCTCAAAGTAAATGGATAGGCACGTGCATCATTACTTTGCAAGCCTTTACAGAGATATACTTAAAAACAAAACCCCAACTGCTTCCCCACTGAAAAAAAAAAGTCCTTATTTCTCCTTCAAAAGGACATGCTTGCTCGCCTTAAGATTTACTGTCCTCCTCTTCCATTTTCCTTCTCTTTTTATAACAGATTGCTTCAATTTATTTTTTTTTACTTTTCATTATCTTAAAGATGTATTTTATTACTTGGAAATTTCATCACGACACCCAAATTTTTGTCAGGGTATGCAGGTAGATAGAAATCTTTAGTGACCTGAAGGAGGTGAGGTATTCCTCTTACATTAGGAGTTCTCTGTCAGTAAGAAAACAACTCCTTTCTGCTTCTGAAACTCCCCTCATTTACGATCAGGCTGACAACCTCTGAAAACCGTGCATGCACACACAAGTGTATTTACATAGTTGCCAGAAAAATCTCTAATGAAAGGAATGCAAGGCTTTCAAACTATAAATTCAGCCCAGAATACACAAGTAGGCACTACTAATTCTTGTGGCTTCCCAGTCAGTTTAGGAAGACTGATGCTCGTAATGGCCACCACCGTCCAGCAGCATCCCTATCCAGCAGCAGTGAAATATTCCAAACCAGGAGGAAGCAAGGAGGAAGCAAGGATGCCACTATGTGTCTCTTTGTACCCACCCAGATCTCCTGTTTCTCCCTGGAATCTGAACACTGGGATTCTGAACCAATACCTTTAGAAAAATCACTGCCACACATTAGCAAAACTGAGATTAAACTATGCCATGCTGCTGGACAGCACACACTTCATCTTCAACACAGGTGAGGCTGAACTCTGTATTACTCAATCTGCTCTATCACTCTTCTATTTCAGCTGTGTCAGTAACAATGTAGTCTGGATGACTACTGCCAGCAAATCAATTTACCACAGAAGAGTAAAATAACTTAAGAAATTAATACAATGTGGAAGAACCTGTGTGGCACAAAGAGCTGTAGAGATTTCAAACCAGCATGATGCTCAACCATGAGTTTATAGAGAAGTCTACCAGCAAGTACATTTAGCTTAGTGAAATGAATCACACCATCTAAAGGTCAGGCTTGCTAAATTGCTTTCTTGAGCTGAATCTTCACTCAGTTATGCCATAAAACCCAGCCAGGGCTGCCCAGCCAGCACAAAGAGGTGCCATCTGAACTAGAATGCCATTTCTTGCAGGTTTGCCAGCTTCTATCAGCACACAGATATAGGATCCCTGCCAGGCTCCTCAAGACAAGGCACCTCACGCAATTGCTAAAATCATGTTCCAGTGGAGCTGTGAGCACAGAAACTTAGGTTCCCACCTGGCCGGAGTGATGGACAAGAACTTGGTGGGGACAAATGACACTCCTTGCATTAGAAGGTTCTTTACTGGGACAGTATCCAAGAAGAGTCTTTGTTCAAGCTATGTACAAATTGTATTTGGTTTTAATCAACTCTCCTTTTGTTAAATGTACATTTCTGTACGAACTGATTGTTGAGAAATCTTCTGTACCACGAAATTCTAACAATGCCAATGAAAGATGATTTTATTTTTCCTGGGGAAAAAACCCACCAAAGCTAATCCTGAAAGTAAGTCTCAGCACTGGAAATAAATTATGAATTTTAAAACTCCAGATGACAACAATATGAATGCAAGGCACAGAAACAACTCGGGTATCTCACTTACAGCCTCCTTCCCTAGAGATTCAAGACAAAAATTATTTCCCTAGAACTGATGGGTTATTTATGTTACAGCAGCACTATTTGGACAAGGCAAGCGTTATCATTTTTACAACTACTTTTCCATAGTGTCCTTTAGGCTTGATAGCTCCCTACTATTGCTAAGGTCAGAGGACAAGTTCATAAAACCTCTAAATCATACATAACAAGACTTAAAAACCTAAGATACATCTTTTTTTTTTTCCCCTTAGGCCCATGCAGAAGAATCAAAGCCCAGACAATGACCACCACAAGTAATGACCGCATTAGATACAGCTTCATGAGAAATTGATGAAGCAAAATTTTCCTCTTTCCTTTTTATCTGGCAGTATAAGAAGAGCCAAAAGAACCTTTTTTTTTCAGGAAACGAAAACAAACCCCAGGAGCCAAAAAAAAAAAATCAGTGATTTTAAGACTTCAAGATCTTCAGTAAAATAAATTCCTTTTTTTATTCTCCTCCTCTTTTTGTTTCTTCTATTTTAATTTTGCAAGAAAAGGCCTTTAACATTACATGAACAATCCACTTTCACTGCAACATTACTTGGCTAAGTACTTCCACAGCTAGCTCTCAGGAACAGCCACAGCTCAAACGGCAGACCAGGGTTTTTGTTTGGTTTGCTCATTTTCAAGCAAGATATTCTATTTTCCTTTTATGTAAGGAAAGAACTTCACTCCTGATTTGTTATCGATACTTATTAACTTACCTGCAATAAGCATCATAAAAGTAGGGGAAAGGAAAAGAAAAGAAATTGGGTTTCTTTTTTAAAAATTCAATAGATGTGAACGTGAATCTATTTTAGAGACCAGTTACAGAATAATGCAGTGCACAGGAGTCCTGCAAAAACACCCATTCCAGGACCAGACCCTTCAACATTAACTGACTGTCAGAAACAAACAGACATGGCTATCTCCTCTGTCCTAAGGACAGCTCAAAACAACTTAAAGTTTGCATGATAACGGCACGGACACCTTAACAAATGATTTTGCCTGGTACACTGTCCTGTATGTTATAAGAGTACATAGCATATGCCTCACAAACCAGCATCAGACTCGGTTACACTTCAGTTTTGAAATTTCTGTAAAATCAGATGCTTTTATACTTAATATTCAGCTCCACTCATCATCTTTTTTAAACTGGAATCCACCAATTCACTGTATTTCTAGACGACCGCATTTTTCAGACACGTTCTACATTAAAAATCATAATCAGACTACACATACATTTAAACTGATCAGCATAAATCAATGTCAATTATGGACAAGTGTTAGTGAGACAAAATGTGACACTTCACACTTGATCTTGTCAAAGTGTCACATAAATATATTCTAAGGACAATATATATTCTGGCTTAATTTCAAACCAAACAGGACTTTATCACAGCTGCGTGTGTCTGTAAAAGTTTTTGACCTAGCAAAAATCCCATCTATTTTTTATTTTGTAAAGCATAAACCACATTTTCCTGTGATGTTTGTGACAACGAATGCACATTCTGTTTTCAGTGTAAACTGTATTACCTGTCCTTCCGCAACTGTCTCTGTGTCAATGATGGTGATGATTCCAGGCACCAGAGGACTTCGACGGATGTTGCTATGAGCTAAAATTTCTTCTTCAGTTGCTCCTGAGGGCAGCGTCCCTGTCAGCTGTGTAACTACTTTCCCAACCATCGTAAGTCCAGTCTTTATCGTCTATAAAAGAAAGAGAACCAATAAATAATGTTGGTTTATAGTTAAAGTTGGTTTATGGATCTGTCTTGAATTTTTTCTCAACAATATGAATGTAACTAGATTATGCACACCAGAAGCAGACAAGAGAAATATTTTAATACGTGATACATAAGCTGCAAAAGACTGTACATACTGAAACAGCTTGAAAAAATTTAGCATCCTACTGATTTGAAGTATTCACTTGTATTTTGCAATTAAGCTTCCAAAACAGTCTTGAAAAAAGAAATATTTTAATGTCTAAATGTCCTTTTTTTTCTTTAACATTGTTATTTACTTGTTCCAAGAAGCACAGAGTGTAGAGAGTTACAAGAATCACATTGAGAAGCCAAGATGAGTGTGCGTGGAGGGCAGCATTACACACAGAAATACTTATAGCCACTAATGCTTAAAGCTGAAATAGTTAAGTCTTCTGCACAACTGCAAGAGACACGGAATTGGGCCTTTGATAGATATGACAGACACGTTGATTTGTTTGCTATTATGCCTTTTGCAGCATTAAAACTGAATATGGGACTGAAACCCAGCAAAATTACAAACGTCATCCTCAAGGTACCAGAAAGGACAGCTCTGTACAAAGTAGATCTATATCCCATTACAAATAATGTGACTTTCCACAGTCTGCATGTTTTCCAGATGGGGGTTTCAAAACATATTCACTGCACCAGCTTTTATAATCTAAAGATGCTGAAGATTGGTTTTATGTTGTTTGATTTTATGTGGAGAAAGAGAAAGGGCACCCACGGTAGGAGAGGCAGAGATTTAAAGAAAAGCAACCCAAACTAAAACTTTAAAATTTTCTCCTTGAATCAAGGACTGTGCCTTATTTGCCTAGAAAGAACTGAGCAGATTTATTATGCAATATAAAAAAGAAACAGCAAAAGAAATCAGAACGAAATGACATTATAACAAGCCAATTCTTAACTAAAAAGACAAGCTAAGCTGCCTGCTAAATTGAAAAGGAAAAAAAAAAGGTACACATCACAGGCTGAAACCAAGAAGCAGCCACAAATCAATTGCAACTGCTTTGTTTAGTGCTAAAATCTCAAACTGCAGTGATTAGAAAACACATTAGTGTTCATCAATTAGCAGCCAAACGTTTGTTTTAATAATTCATAGGAAATGACTTATACAAAGTCTGTTAGTGTGTTGTCAGGAAAACCTCTGAAGGGCCAACAGAATTAGGCGCCACACTGTATTGATGGCAAGATCTAGCCAGGAAGCCTGATTAACCTCTGAGATGCCTCAGCTGATGTACTTACCCCATTAATGCTAATGGAGATACTACCACTTAAAATCGAGCCGTGCCTTTATAATAGGAATGTCTTTGGGGTTTCAAGTCTTTAGTAATATCCTGCCATTTGTTTCTTATTATTTCTTTTTATACTCAGAGACAACAAACAAGAATAAAACTAATTTTAACAGCTGCAAATTCAGAAGACTGAAAAACGTAATGAAGCCAATAATGATATCCAAGGGACAGATCTAAACCAGCCCCAGTGCCCTCGCAGGAATGCATTTCAACTTTCCTTACAAAACCTGACAAGGCAGTTTTCTAGCCAATAGATAAAATCATATACAATGATAGTTTATGCAGCAGGAAAGAGAAATCAGTATAGGAATACTATATGGCAAAATACCTAGGCAAGTTAAAAGACCAAGAATTGTAATTGACCTATTTTAGAAAATATCTTTAATATTATAACAAAAGAAATCAGATCACAAAGAGCCCATTATAAATTTATAGCGTTCTAGCAAAAAATTAACATGCTTATCTAGCTAAATGAATTAGTGCTACATGTTAGGCTGTGACTGTGGGACTACTGAGATGGAATAGGTGAATAAAGACATGGCCGAGGCCATTAGCTCAGAAATATCAGTGCAAAACCATTACAGCACTCACTGCTTTGAGCTGTGTGTATATTTGCAAAAACTTCCCTGGTAATCTTTAACCTTTCCCATGCCATATCAGCTGTCCCCTCTATCCATTAGAGCTAATGACCTTGCTCTCACATAAGCTGTTAGTACTCATTAAGAAGTTATCAGGTAACAAGAGAAAACAGATGCAGCCTTTGCAAAATCACTTTACCACTATAGGATTAAAAGATATGGAGAAAGAATCAACTAAAGAAGTTATGAGGTGAGAAGAACTTGGTTTATAATTTGATGCTAGACATTTGACAGACCAAATACATTTTAAATGAAATAGGTTAAAGTTTGCACTGTCCCAGCTCCTTTGTCAGTGATGGGAACCTGCCAATGCAGACTTCTTTATAAATGAAAATATTTGATCCAGTTTCTCTTGTAAGCAACAATGCACATTGTGCAAACATACAAGTTATTTGTATGCTCACATGTATGCTATCTACTTAAAAACAAGACTATTCACATTCCTTCAAATATAAAGCTCTATTTAATTAAAACAAATGCATGCAGTCATATTTAATTGAAAAATAAGTAGAACTTCAATTAAAACTAAAATGCATCATTCAGTGACTGCTAGTCTGTTTTGTTCCAACAGAGTTTTTCTATTCTTTCAGTGACTAAACAATATTTTGTTCCTGTTTCTCGTAATAACCACACTTTATACAATTTATTTGTTTACAAATGAAAAACCTATAGAAAGCAGAAAGAGCTCCAAAAGACGTGCCCTGGTAGTCAGCAATATGAGGGGCTCGTGGTTAGTTTGAGCACACTGAGCACACGATTGATTATAGACTCATGCTCAAACTAAGTGTTTGCTGAAATGCTCGTGCTTCACAAAAATGTTTCCCTTCCCTGCTCCTGCTGCAGGTTCTGAAAAGAGACAGGATGGGGAAGAAACCTCTTAGAAAATTCATCTCCAACAGCATGGCCAGTCTGACCACTCGGATACGTTAGGATAGGGAAGGTCTGCGTGAGCAGCCCTCAGTGAGTGGCAATGCGACTTACGCAGGGACATGGTGACAGCAAACCTCTCTTCAACAAGACACAGGAGAAAAAAGCAAGCATGGAGACATGAGAACATCTTTTCCTAATTCCCTTTCCTTGCTGCATCCACAATGAATAAACGTAGATAATTATACCAAGCAATTTTACATTTGGACACTTATTTCAAACCAGGCACCTTCATATTCTCCCATCACTAATACTGTTAAGTTATACTGGGGTTTATTCCAAAAGACATCCTACAGCCATTCTGCTGTGTTTTTCAGGTAGAGTGAAAAGAATCTTTACATTATGAGGAAGAATATTTTCATGGTTTTCAAACACATCTATTTCCCTCTTTGCTCTGAATTGGAATCTTGACACGTTTTCTATTTCCAGAAATTTTCTGCTTGGTCAAATTAAAGAAATTATCAGAGCCTTTCAGAATATGAACAGCCAGAAAGGTACCAAACAGATGTGAGCAAACAAAAATAAGAGTCTGAGCTGGAAAAAATGCACGGGCTTTTCCAGCAAGAGCAGAAATCAATGCTCTTGCAAGACACATATCTAAGAAGAAAGAGGAAAAAGTTCCATGTTCAAAATAAAATCCTTCCAGAAAGTACCAAAGCAAATGGGAAGATGACGTAAAGGAGAGGTTTGGCACCAGTAAACAACACATTCCAACATGGTCACAATTTTGACCTTGGTACTCGTTACTCAGGTAATGAGGAGCTTCTGAGTCTGAAGTTATCTGATTAAGGAAGAAATGTATTTGCTGCATCAACTATGGCACAAAGCAGAACCCCACACTGAGGGCAAACCCACCAGGACATTCAAACCCATTTCTCATCAAAGGGAATACCATTAAACTAAATATTCTGTACTGCCACTGAGACCTTCAGAGGATCTGAAAGGTAATTCTCAAAAGTGATCCTGCAGAAATTACTCTTTTCTCTCAGCTGTATCTTTCTGCTTTGTACGAAGGTTCTTTCACTTCTTTCAGTAAGAAACTGCAACCCAGAGAAAAGGCTGTAACCCAAGATAATCCAACAAAACAAGAACTTTTGTGGAACCACTTCTGAATCAAAGAGCAGCAATGCAGGGAACAGAAAAGGACATCCAATTTCGAAAAAGCTGTTGATCAAAGCAAATGAATTACAAACCACTGCAGGCTGATAAGATATAACAGCAGTAGAGGTTTATAAATGAGGACTTACTTAAGCAAGGAGTGAAGTTTATGGTGAGGTAATGAGATAGGCAAAGAGCAACAGATATCTGGAGTATTATTATTTGACAACAAGACAGTCAGTACTTCAGTTATCAGGGATGACAACACACTAGATAGTAAGCCAAGATTCAATTAAATCAGTACTAAATCAAACATTTCAGACTTAGTGCTACACACTCAGGTATGAATAATAAATTAACACAGTAAGGTTGAGATATACTCAAATATTTAAAACCTATATTAGTATTTATCTATTACAGCAACATCTATCAGCCACTAGAGAGCAAAAGCAATGTGCTATACAGAATACAAAGTACTATAGAGATTGTGTCCTTATGATAATCTGTTTTCCTAATTTTCACTACCACCTTATCTCTGTACAGAGGCCAACAATCTTTTCTCTCCTATGATTATAAACACATTTTATCTTATTGATGCAACAGCACTACTTTGGTGTTTGCATACATTCAGCTTAACATAGGGTTTTCTGGATGATGATCCTTGCGCCTAGTATTACTTAGCAGGTAAGGTCACCATCTTGGTCCTAACTGGCTTTAAAACCCAGTTATCCAGAGTCTTTAAGGCTAAGGAATATAAGCTCCTTTTTTAGTTTTTTTTTGGCTGTTGAAACACATTAAGCAGAATAGTGCCGAATGGCATGCTCTGACAATCATTATATGCTTTAAGAAAGCTTTGGCCTGTTCCTCTTCACTTAAGGGCAGGCTTAGCTTTGGCAGTACAGTTATCTGTAAGATTTTACTGCATCTGACCAAAAGTGATCACACAAAGCCAGTTGTTTTTTCAGACTTATCTGTGCTATAAACCCCATGTGATTGATGCTGAGATTGAAGGAGTTTGGGGAGATTTTCTGCTCCTGTTTTGTTTTTTTCCTGCTGGTGAAAGTACACAAAGAGACAGAGCATATTTCATATGTCTTCAGAACAGCAGCAATTTGAGTTCTCAGCAATGTACAAAACTTGTGATTTTTCTCCTCCTCCAGCCACAATGAGATGGTGTGCAAAGCTATGCTAATAGAATGTTTGTTTTCATGTTTTGTTTTCACATGAGATACCGTGCCCTGTGTCTCTCTTTGTGGGTTCTTCTAACTGTTGTTTACTTCAGTGACACTGAGCTTTCTGTTCTGCGCTGTCATTTAATTCCTATTATTAGATTTGTTTTGTTGTGCATATCAGAAATGAAAAGGCTGGTGGTTACGCTGAAAGCTTGCAATCACCATGAAGTTTGCCAGACGATGCCAAAACTCACTTTGTGAGTGTGTGTATGTGAAAAAGGAATTACTTGGCAAAATGCTGCAAGTCCTTAAGGAAAGGAGGAGGTTATGGGGGTAGTAAAACAACAGTTCTGCATACTCTTTGGCTCACTTCAGATTTTTCCAAGCCATGGTCATCTTTTGATACTATAAAACCCCAGACATTTCTCTGAAAAGGGAGGGATATTATAATGTCATCTGAACTAAGAAAACTAGGCAGCGCAACCTATACGTAAACAGTCATCAATACACTCTAACCTTCAAAGAAAGCTGCCAAGTAATTAATTAGCTCTAGTGCTGTGCTATCATCCTTCAGAGAGATTAAAACACATAGTGCTATGGAGTCCAAAAAGCACCAAGCACTTGTAAAGTCAGTTTTCATGATGCTAAAAGTTTAACAATTCACAACGTTGATTTCTAATCTTGTAAGCTCGTAATATTATGAACAGCCATTATGCAAAACCATTTTACTATGATTTTCTATGAACAGGGGTCATTAATACAAATAGCTCCTTGTAATACAGGAAATTTAAAACAGTCAGTTCAGGACTGGAATACTTTGTAACAACAGCTACTCAGAGACCTGCAGGATCAGGACCATAGGCAAGCTGCTAATGGCAGCATGTTTCTTACTGTGTTTTCCTCCTGTGTGAATTGGGGAGGGAGATGACACACTGTACAATTCATCAGGGAAACCTAATAATTATCTTATATGCTAACCTCTCCCAACAGCAGATGATGTACTCACTTTGGCAGCACTAATAACTGTGGCAGTGTAAGACTGAATATTGTCTCCACAGGCTCCACCACGGGATTGATGGCATCGGATCAGCTACAAGAAGAAAGACAGCAACTGAGTAACTACTATTAAACTACACAAACCCATAACCCATTACCATAGCTCTTATTTATCATGTACAGTGGTGTGTTTTTTCCTACAAATAGCAAAAAGCCCTGCTGAGACACTTAACCCCTTTTTATAATCTTCTGGGTGCCACCCAGACTGTCGCGTACTCAACTCCAGTTTTCAATTACAAGACAAGTAGTCACTAAGAATTCATAAACTTTGAAATGGTGGGATTTTGGGTCTGGCAGCAATACTACAAATAAATTTAAATAAATATAATCAAAAGCTTCAGCCATGTATATGTAACATTAAATATCAGACATTCTAAGAATCCAAGTGTGGCTTTCCTCTCCTTTTTATGACTAGAAAGCAAAGAAATGACAAAGGAAAACAGCTACTTTAAACTTCATGTCCAATACAATGTACATGGGGTTTACTCTGTAGTGCCTTCCTTCCAAATTAATAAATCCAAACAAGACACTTTTACCTGCCATCAACCCACCCAAGTATTTTTTGCCTTTGAATTCTAACTAACAATAGAATCTGTGCTTCTGACTAAATAAAACAGAAAAAAAAACCCTATAGATTTTTGTTGTTGTACACAGAACATGCTGCCCATTTAACTGCTTTAGCTAAAAGAAAATTAAAAATTGCAGTAAGATGCTTTTATTTTGTCAGACTTTCCTTAAATTTAATTATTTAAATAAAAATAGCTAAACTATGGAGACAGGGAAAGTCCACAATGAATATACCTGGGAACACACAAGCCATTAAAATTCCTTTTGTGATATAATTCTTTTGCTGATCAGTGGCTTGTATTTTTGGCAGCAGGACTTCTTTAAATTCCAGGCTGACTGCTTAAGTTTTACACAGAGCCACTTAGGCATGGCATTAAAGGAAAGGCAGGCCTGAATTTGGAGAGAAACCAGTTGCGCTTGAAAAGGTGTAACAATAAATACATTTCTCAAGTCTGCCTCTGATAACTTCTGGTTCAGCTCTAGAAACAGCTACTCCAGTCACAGGTGGAAGGGAGAAAAAACATCTGCTTTGAAATAAAAATCAAGCATTAGAAGCTGAATTTGAAGTTTTCAAACACTTTAAATACCCAATCCTGTCTCTGGCCTAGGGCTGGGTATGAAGAGTGATGATGGTTTTGCTCGGGATCTACTTTCTTGCCTTCAGAAGTAAAAGTTTTGACAGTTTCATTTTTTTCCCCCTAACATTTCCAGCATATACATTAAAAAGTGGCCATTTGAATGCTATTTCCTAATCTACAAAGCACACTGCTTTGTTGTCTCAGAGAAATCCACTGCCTCTGTCCAGACTCAGTTTCCTCAAGTAGAATTTAGGAACCCTCACTTGCCTACCTTTCAGAAGGGTCTGTAATTAAGTGCTTTAAAAATTAAAATTAAAATGGGTTGATTATTGAGGGACCCCACTGAAAACACATGTTGAGAGCTGTCTTCTCTGCCTGTGCTGCCTTCCAAGTTCCTGAGCTTAAATGTGCAGAGTAAAGACGTGACATGTATGAATACCAAAGCGCACTGTGGGGCAAAGACCAGGTCTGCCATCATTATGTAACTTCTCTTACAGATCATTTTTCTCAAATAGCTGTTTTCTGAGACTTTTTCTTCTCCCTCTCCCCATATATACCGAACTAGAATGGAATCTAGAACCAAAGAGAAATATTTTTCTAAATGAAACCTTTCCTTACCTTATTTTCGGCGTAAGCAAGCCAACGGCTTCCAAGAGCAATCGGGTTCATGTTTGGCCCTGGGCAAGGATAGCAGCCTGCAAAGTTTTAAAAGGCAACATTAAGAAATATCATAATGACTTCTTACAAAGTATTTTATTTATCGCCAAGAAAACAAAAGTCCAAACAAAAACCTTCCAAAAGTCCAAACAAAATCCTTCCAGTTGCCAATATCACTCAGTAAATGCTTGCATTTTTGTTCCAGAAGATAAGACTGTGGTTAGACAAGCTATTTTGAACAGTTAATTATGTAAATACTCATTTCGCCTTATGTTTGCATTTTTTTTAAGGCCATTTTGATACAGCAGGTGAGGGGAATATTCAAGTTTGACTGGATTGGTTTTGTATCTTCTCATTTTAATTAACTTGACTAACATCTTTCTCTTGGTCGTTACAGTTCACTGCAAGCTCTTCCAGATTTCTGTGGTAAGAGAGGGTGCATTACGCTTTTGGTTTTGGTTTTACTAATTCTACAAGCAAGCCCTTTGCCTGTGAAGACACTTCTGCAACCACTAAACTTTACACAGCGAGCGAACTGGTAATTCCTTTAAAATCAGTGACAAAGTTGCTGCTGTTCACCTGCTTTTCATTACCTTTACATTATCATTAAAAACAGATTCATACATGAACACAGGATAGCAAATCATTTCTGAGGATTAAAAGGTGAAAATACTTCTAATAGAAAGCCACTGAAAATAACTGTGAACAAAAATATGGCAGGGTTTAAAATTAATCAGGCCCATGTTAAATGCCATATAAAATATTAAAGTCTGAATTAAAGAACTGCATGAATTTTTAAAAATTTCCCCAAATAACAATCCAGAATTAACTGTTTATAGCAAAAATATAGAATTTGAAATTCTAGAAAACAATGAGATAATGCCTGAACAAAATGAAATGCTTAAGTAAACTACAACTAGAGGTAGCATGGTCACCCTAACTGCTCTTACTGTGCTATTTCCATGTCCTGTCTCCCCTCCTTTGTTTTTCATCATTTTAGATTAAGCAATTTCAAGTGGGTGGCTGCTCTCTCTACATCAGTCTGTAGCCTCTGCCTGTGTTTAGCACTAAAATCCTACTGTTTATCTGAATTTCAGTATTCCAGCCCTGGCACTGCAAACATGCTGCTTGGTTCCGGCAGCCTGATTTCAGCGGCATCCTTTTGTCAAGGGAAGAGCCTGAAAGTTCCTTGAAGTCCCAACGATGAAGCCACAAAACTGCTCACTGACTAGGGCCCTGATAACAAGATTTGAGCTTGAGTGTTCAAGTAGTAAACTTGGACCATCAGCTATGCGTGCAACATCATTTACCAGACTTAAATCCAGTCTGGTACACTAAAACATACATATATATATATATAGATAGATATAGATATATATATATATGAATGAAAGAAATATTGCATATGGGGGGGGGAGAATGGGTGGAAGGAGGGGACTATCAAGCAAACAGTTTAAACTCCATTTTCATCAGTGCTTAGTTTAATACAAACAATGTAATAATTCATATTCTCTCACTGGTTGGCCAAGAAACAAACTGTTTAAAAACATATAGACATGTGTGTCTAATTTAAAGGAGCCCTGGTTGGCTGATCCTGCAGCAGAGGCCGCAGGAGCACTGAGATCAGGCAAACAGCATTTTAGAACACGAACAACCAACAACTGCAATTTATCACCTAATATTCTCATTCTGAGAAGCAACATAAAGAAGACACAGCCAGCTATGCTTCTATTTCCTCAAAGCCTCCCACATTAGACTCTTGATACTGATCTGGCAACCACAAAAAAAGAAAAGAAAAAGCAAATCTATTTACCACCTTCTTCTTCCAAGTATCAGGGTCTTTTTGCATAGGTCCCAAAATAGTCCAGAAGATGTAGTGAGGACAACAGGCTTTTCACTTAATGGCATTATTTTAAATGCTTGCAAAACAGTGAGAAAGGCATGCGGGAAGGAGGTTATTACAGCATGTAGGTGTAAGTTTAAATTGGCATTTGACAACACTGAAAGACACATTTGAAAACATTCTGTTGGGCACGTGCAGAAACAGCTGCTCTCCTGTTCCTGCTGTCAAACATAAACAGCTATTTCATTTTTCTAAGTGGAGCAGCAAGAGTATTGCAAAATCTGAAAGATCATAGTAAGCTATTTCAAAGGTCATAACGGAATGGAAGGAGAAAAGCAGCAATTCAACCAATTAAATCCATCTCAGGCCAGGAAAGCAAAACCAAGCGAGTATTTTGTAAGACCTTATCGCTGCCTTGATCTCAGGAAGGAAAATGAATTCTGAAGAGATGATGCCACAATTGTTATTGCATTCCAGAAGTGCATAAAATGTGGGTAGCGAGAGCCTCTTAAGGAACAAAGCAAGCAAATAAAGGTTGTAAATACAACCTTCGGTTGTAAATACAAATGTGTTCTTCCGATGACATTATAGATCAGGCCCAGTAAGGTTTTAATGCTGACTTCTGCTTCCGTAATTCTGAACTGGGTCAGTAAAGACATTCAGGTCCCCCAAACTTCATGTATTTCTTTCCTTTTATGTATGAAATACAGCATTAAAAGCTGTCAGATGACAGCCCTCATCATATAACTCTCGACAGTGACTTTTGAATCAGATCCTTGATTTCTCAAACTCTGCAAGCAACTCGTAACATCCTCATGGCAGAAAACAAAGGAATACCAGCATGAGATGAACTGCAGGGACAAAGCCCAAGCAATTCAACAATGTGAAACAAAATGAAACATCTTGCTTGGCAAATGGAGCTGCTTTCAATTACTTCAGTGAGCTGAATTTAATTTTACCTGTAAAAAGTATTATTCTTCAAATCAAAAACTAATCAAATCAAAGTCACTTAGAAAAAACTGCAACTGGCTGCACCAAGCCTACTCTATGTAGCTTGCTCCATAAACTGGACTGAGTCAATTAGACACAGCTCCACACACAAATTAGCCAATTCTAACAATAACCTCCACAGAAGTCAACAATTCAACGCAGTACTAAACTCTCTTCTCTGATACGAAGACCAGTGTAAAAGAGCTATTTCCTCCCTTTCTTTTCTTTGCAAGTCTCTGCATCGTAGAAACTTGCAGCAGCACATGGACAAACAAAGGGTTATATTTTATGGGAAGGAAAAGCAAATTGTTTTTCTGCTTTCCAAAAAACAGCTGGAGTCAGCAGAACATCATCCACGAGGCAAATGAAAAGACAGACCCAGCATGACCCATCCAGCTCAGCCATCCAATCGTTACCAGCCTTACTCTCTTAAAGATTAACTTCCATCTCTACTAAAACTTCAAAACAACAGAGGAAAAATCCATTCTAAGCAATAACATCAGCAACTTTAGCGTGTTTACAATAGGAATGGACATAATGAGAATGCAGAACTAACTGTCAAGAAGACCAAAGTTTCCAAGTTCTAATGACAGTATGCAGAGGTCATCCAAGAAAAGCTCACTCAGGGAAAGTCCTTCCAAAAGTACAGCAAATCAAGCACAAGTCTAAACAACATCTGATCTCAGAATAAGCTTTGCTGAGAAGATCACCCACAAAAGCATAGGTGAAAACCTACTCAGTCCACAGTTACTCTTTCTCTGCTTTATAGTGGCACACCGAGGAAATGCACCACCCCAAAGCTGTGAAAGGCAAATAGGAACATGATATTTCAAAAACCTGAATCAAAGTGCAAGCTTTTCTGCTGACCCAATTATAGAATCATAGAATAGTTAGGGTTGGAAAGGACCTTAAGATCATCCAATTCCAACTCCCCTGCAAGGGGCAGGGACACCTCCCACTAAATCACGGCACCCAAGACTTGAACACCACCAGCAATGGAGCATTCACAACTTCCCTGGGCAACCCATTCCAGTGCCTCACCACCCTTACAGTACAGAATTTCTTCCTCAGATCCAACCTAAACTTCCCCTCTTTAAGTTTAAGCCCATTACCCCTTGTCCTCTCAGTACAGTCCCTCATGAAGAGTCCCTCCCCAGCATCCCTATAGCCCCCCTTCAGATACTAGAAGGCTGCTATGAGGTGTCCACACAGTCTTCTCTTCTCCAGGCTGAATTATGTTCCTATGCCTAAGAACTCCAACTAGTACTGGCTTGAGCAGCACTGATGAGCGAGAAATGAGGCCTAGGCACACTCCAAACAGGGAACTGGATAACGGCTGAGGATTTCATGGACACCACCTGGTAACTCATGTTCCATGCCTTGCTTTTCCCATTTCTAAGACGCAAGTGCTCCCTACATCAAAACAGCACTGTAGGTAAATTCTTTGGCATTACAATTCTTTAGTTTCTTTCCCACTCCTTTTTTTTTTTTTTAATACCTTAGTTATAAAATTATAATCTGAAATAACATATTGTTTGTGATTAATTGGACTCAAAGATGGTTTTGCCTTACTTGTTGCTGTGCTGACTTTACATATTTGATTTTACTTAGAATGCAGGAATCCTAGAAGTTACTTAAGGTTCTCCAAAAAGCTACTGAAGTATCTGCTTCCTGAGTGAGCAAACAAAAGGCATGTTTATTTTACATTATATTTCAATTTTAAGGAAACCCCTACCAACCTTTGGAAATTTATATCAACACGCCCATGACAAAGCAAATCACCTCCTCTACTAATCTCTGAAAATTCACACAAATACCCTTTTTTCTGACTCTGGGTCTTCCCATTTTTCTGTGCTCCTACAAAAAACGAAGGCTTCAGTCTTTTTCTTACATTGTTTTCAGAAAGCTCATCCTCCAGCTTCAGTAATGGCAGTGTGAATGCATAGACAGCAGCCAAAAGGAGAAAAGCAACACATTCTTCTCCTCCCACTTAGCTTTTAAACAAACAGCGCATTGGGAAAATACTGTTAAGAGGCACAGGGCCATTAAAAGTCATTTCCTCTATAATACAGATTAAGGCAATAAATCACAAAACATGCCACTATTAGAACTTGAACTGTTTCTACTGGGAAAACTCTTCATCAAGCTCCTCAGTTTTTTCATGACAGAAAAAGCTGAAAAATATACACATACATACATAAGCCCATATATAAACACAAAAGCCCAGTGTGGAATGGAGAGTTGGGGGCTAAACACTGCAGGGATTCCCAATATCCATAAAAATTTGGCAGTTTGCTACTTCACATCTAAATATAAAGTCTTTGGAATCCCACAGGTAATTAAAAGTCTATAGGCATCCAAGCTTTCACCTCAGTTCTTCAGAAGGACCAGAGCTGTGCATTTGTCATCCCTGATACCATGACAAGTTCAATCAAGATCTTTGGATATGCTCTATACACGCACTCTTCTCACTCATGAAGTATGGATATTGTACATGCTTCAAGGGACTGTGCTTATATATAAAATAGAATACCTAGCAACATGACCTGTTCAAAGACAATACATAATGCAGGTAGAGGAGCAGTTTTTAATAAGAATTTACCCCAGAAGTGAGCACTATCATAATTAAGGCTGTCATTTTTTTTGCTTGGTCCTTCTTCAGAAACATCCTGCACATCCTGAATGGCTCTGGTAATGAAGAGCTAAAGACTTCTTATGGCAAAGCATACCGACCAAAACTGCACTAGAAGGTCACTCCAGAAAATCCTGAGGCGAACAGTCAGAACTTGTCTGAGCCAAATCAGAACTTGTTCTCAGTTTATGTAACAATGACCTTGTGATTGAATATGGCTCCTTACCCAGAGCACAACTCTCTTTCCTGCTCAGACCTCACTCAAACAAACTGCAAAATGACATGCAGGAAAATGTTGCAAAGTAATGTGTGAATGAATAAAGCCAAGGGAAAGAAAAGCCACATCAGAAGTATCAGAACAGCATTGCTTTGCTTCAAACACATCCCAGCGTGCTTTAGACACTACTGGTTGCTTTGTAATTTCATGAAGCACTGTAAGAACTCATTCTCTACACCTATTGTTACAGCCCAGGAAAGAAGCCCATAAAAAGTTCGTGATATTTGCCAGGCTCTCACCTATCTATCTTGACTTGGGCTTTACTTTTTAATGAAAACCATTTTTGGAAGCTCTTTTCTGTCTTCCCCACCCTTTTCATTGGGAAAACTTCTTTTTTCTGGAATTTTCACAGATTCCTTTTCCTCAGTCTCTCTGATTCCCTCTGCACTGATACATACTCATCCTTTCTTTGGTATCAGTTTTAATTATTATTTATTATAGCTCTGTCAATGGATATTCCACACCTTGTATCTGTAAGGAATGCACATCAAAATAAATCAGTTTTATTTCAAGCCACTTCTCTGTGTGAATGCTTATACAATATATGGGTAAAGGCACTACTGGTATAAAATCTGAGGATTCTGTCTGTAATCCCTAAAAATGGAAGAAATTGCATCTGAGTATGGGAACATTGGGGTAGGACACAGTTAGCAAACCCAAGGAATGCTGGTAAAGGCAGAGATCTCCAAGGCTAACCTATATCTTAAGGCAAAACTGTATGAAAGCTTACTGAGCGAGCAGATTACTGGATCAACAAAGATCCTTTTGTTCCAGCATGTGAAGAGATTCATCAAAGATGTCACTGGCCATCTTAAATATAGAGTTTCTAAACACAGCTTTCTGAGCAAATTCCAAAATGTGTAACTCTCTTCAACCAGAATTATTTGCCTTTAAAACTTTGAAATATTTGCCAAATATCACTGCAAAAATCTGGAAGACCTGGCATTTTGTGAGGGTATTTCAAATAGAAAGCTGCAATAGGCCACTACCGCTATGCTGCTTCTCAGTCACTCGATGTAGCTTATAACCAATTTACAATTTTTTCTAGATCTTATGAAATATGCAGCACTCTATAGTAATGAAATTACACAACTGCATTCTTAAGTCTTGTGATCCAAAGCAGCCAGAAAACAGATTCATGACAGAGAGCACAAAAAGGGAATATACAATAAATAATGGGTAGAGTGATGCTGTTGTTGCAAAAGCATTGTTTATTCCAAGGAAAACAAATCACATAAGTTGTTTTATCTGATATTTTTTGTTGGCTGTTTTGGGTTTTTTTTTTACATCACCAAGCAAACTGAATTTATTTGTTTATAAACTGTATGAAGTAATAATGTTTATAAATTCCTCTGGGTTCCTTCGAGATGAAAGGCCCTATGTAAATGTTATTACTCTCACACTGTCACATACTTTCCAAAACTCTTCTATTGTTCTTGTACTTCCTTCTGTTTAAGTATCACTCATAAAAACTGAGCAAAAGAGCAAACCAGCAGGACATAATCTACTGTGAAATCACGCTCACCATCCCAGGCATTCTTCTCTTTTCAAATCACAGTGGCATTATTGCTACCTAAACCGCTGAAAACAAATAAGCTAAAAAAAAAAGTGAAAAATGCCATAAATGCTACTTGCATAATGATAGGACAAGGGTGAATGGCTTTAACCTAACAGAGGGGAAATGGAGATGAGCTTGTAGGCTGAAGTTCTTCCCTGTGAGGGTGCTGAGGCGCTGGCACAGGGTGCCCAGGGAAGCTGTGGCTGCTCCATCCCTAGCAGTGTTGTGCTCAAGGCCAGGCTGGATGGGGCTTGGAGAACCCTGCTCTAGTGGAAGGTGTCCCTGTCCATGGCAGGGGCTGGAACTGGATGAGCTTTAAGGTCCCTTCCAATCAAAGTCATTCTGTGATTCTATGATACACCGTCATCACCCACCTTTACAGGGCAATACTCATAATACATGTCACATTCACAACAGATCTAGCCTGCTATGAATCGCATCTTGTGTCATCCTGGATTAGAAGGACAAAATTCCTTCACAGGAGGCTGAGGAAGTACCACAGATGTAATTTTTTTAATCACTAATATCACCATTATTACCATTGCTATTATTATTGTTACTGCTACTATTGTTATTACTACAGAGATCTCCTTTCCCTGCCAATTCTACCATGGCAGTTTTAAGTATTTACTGTTATTCTACAGGTCTGAGACCGATACCAGAACTTGACTAAAAATACCTGTTCATTAGGCTTGGTTGTTTAATTTAGCACAAATCTGATTGATTGCAGGACAAACTATTTTAATCTCAGCTTTACTTTCTTTTTTTTTTGTTCAGAGAATTGGACAGCAATAGTTAATAATCTTACTGTAGAGGTTGCTGTTTCTCTACAGGGCAATGAAAAACGTGGCATGGTTTGGCCTTCAACATTAAGGTTTTGGGTGCTTTAGATAAAAATAACTTACACAGAAACAAAGAGTTCTTCCTGTTCTACAGATAATTTTTAAGCTGTCAAATGCATGAGATATGATAGATATGGTACAGCTTGGGTACCAATGCCTGCTTTCTGTCCTTACACTATTTTTCTGTTGTATTTACACTTTTCTGCAATATAGCAAACCACCCTGTAAGCAATAAAGACATCTGTTTTCATAAACCTACCCCACTGCCCTAAAGACCTTTCCAAGAAGTAATTCAGCATTATCCTGTAACAGCAATGCACTGATTCCCATAATCAGGGAAAAACACTCCAATAAATAATGCTGGTAAAAAGTAAAAGCAAGGTGAAACCAACATTTCTCTGGGAAGGCAGTTACACATTACACAAAGGGGTATATGTTCAAATATATGTGCATGTGTGAGTATATAAACACTGTTTACATACAATTCATAGCAACACACTTGGCTTCTCTTCACTGATCAAGAAAATACTGTGAATCAGGAGCTCACTTCCTACCTGCCTTAAGGAGTTTAGATCTAAACTGAAGAGTCTCCCTCCAGAGACACAGGAATCCTATCAATTACTGTACCATGTGGGATAGCCAGGATAAATGCCACAGCTCACAGCTGAGAAGGGAAAGGCACAAACAGAACTCCTTGAAGAACATAACTCTTGAGGCACTAAAAACCTTTGTATAAGGCATCCAGTGTTTTCACTTCAAAGTAAAGAGATCAAACTGTTCCTTGTGTGCCGATCAGGGAAAAGGAATTCTAGCAGAGCCAACAAGAACGTCCAAAACAGCCTAGATGATTTCCAGATCAGACCTGTGACAAACTGCAACCACTGTATTATTTCTCGTGAGTAAATGTCCGTGAAAACAGGAATACAAAATCCAAACTGCAGATCAGAATATTAAACACTGTTTGGTTTGAGGTTCTTTCTTTATTTTAAGAGGTGTAGGTAGGGTGCGTATAACATATAGTGAATAATTTTTGGCTTGTCGTTGGATAAGTCTTTTGAGACTTTATATACAATAAAATACTATGACTAAAATCTGGAAAATTACCTCTTAAGACTCTAGCTGTACAGTATCAATAGAAATGTGGTGCCAGCTAATGGCTGCAATAACTGTCTTCATCCCTAGAGAATAATGGATGGAGAATATATCAATATGAGGAGTGGAAGGGCCAGAGAAACTGAGCAGGCACTAGTTATCGGACACAAAGATAATGCCACATGCATGATGTTATCTGTGATAATCTTTACTTAGGGCCCAGGGGGTGGGAAGGATATTCTTACAGACAAGAAAAGTATCCATCAGACCATATTCATAATCATCGTTCCACTAAGTAAGCATTTTTGAAGAAGGGCTGAGGGAGCACTGATGTAATAGAGATCAATGAAATTCAGCTTTTCTACATTTACTGTGTAGAGCAAAGTAGGGGAAAAAAAGCCTGTACATCACTTTCATTTTTGATTGTTCAGTCATATGAAGTAGCTGAAAAAGGCTCTGAAGGAAATCTTAAGTGAACCACAATGAAACCCTCAACTACTTCAAACTCTTGTTTCAAATCCACACCTGGACATTCACAGCTACCAAAGTAAACACACTCTTGAAGCATCAAGTGATTTGTTTTTACTTGGGCCATGCGAGCACTTAAAACAGTGCAGGATGTGAAATCACTGTTTGGCTTTATCTTCCCCTTGATGCAAGTCCTTTCTTAATGAAACAGCATTGGCTCCAAGCACAGGCCCAGTAGAGAACAGTGAGAGCTACTACCCTGAGTTCTTGCAGGCTGATGCTGTGGCTTTCCTTAGCATGCATTTAACACTACACAGAGGGGGTTATAGGACATCCTGGGTTTTTTTCCCATAATATCCACAGTATGTTTTTCCTGCAAGTTTAGGTACCTGTCTCAAATTCACAGACCAAGACTGGAGCACCTGTACACTGAGGTTTTGTTACAAAAGGCACAAATTAAAAGCGCTGGCTTTCTGCCATTCAAGTCAAATGAGCACATTTCCATCTAATCACATGTAGGAATAAGTAACATTAGTACTGTGCCAAATTTGCTCAGGAAAGCTCAGGAAACGCAGGAGTTAAACATTCCAATGGCAGCACAAACTTGACCATGTTCTACATCCTGAATATTTTATGGCATATTTATTACAACAATATATTAAGCTACACACTGAACCACAAAAACAAAAACAGAAAGACAAATACTACTCATGTGCAACCGAGTTCTGAGGAACACCGAACTTCACAAATCCTGACACTGTTTTGAACTGTAAATTCTGCATTCAGTTTCTATGTATAAATAGGCAAGAAAATGGACTACAGCTTCTGGTTAATTCTGTTTGCTTTTTAGCTGTCCCAGTGAGGTTCTGAAGCTCCATGCCACTTGGTTGGTATGGATGGAAGATGTGATTTCCACATCATCACCAAGTCTCCTTGGAAAAAGATTTTCCTTTCCTACAAAGTGGTTTACAGAGTAACAGAAATGTCTTCCAAGAGCCAGTGATCCTCAGTTAATATTTTTGACCTCTTATGCCACCAATTCTGACCAAAAGCAGTCACATAACGCATCTAAGAATCTTCTTCAGGGTCAAAAACTCTCTGGGCAGGCAGTGACATTCTTACTGCCATTGTCCAGCTGAGGGGCACCAGGATGGGTCCAGACATGATGCTGGCTGACTGTCCTGCAGAGCAAGGATGCTCCAGTAATGGAAACAAGGAGCCCTACAAGGCTGTTTGCCAAACTTCCTCTTCAGGGATTTCTGCCTTTTAAACAGATTCTGCAATTTCTGCAATTTAAACTGATAATGTCCTTTCCCAAATCATACTTTAAAACAAGGCAGAAAAGTTGCTGGCCAGTCTGCCGACTATCAAAAATCTACGCAGTTAACTAGGTAGCTCATTTACATCAAATTTCAAACACAGAGTAACTTCAGCTTTTAAAAATAAACTCTTAGGTCAAAGATTTCAGCACATATGAAAACTGAAAGCTTAGACAAAAGCTTTACTGCAGCCTTCAACATGCCAGAGCGTAACACCTCTTGAGAGCATAAGCTATTAAGTGAAGCAACTAAGCTTCAAAATCCTCAGGACAGCTATTCACCAGCACAGGCCCAAAAAACTAATTCATCTAGGGAAAAAACATACATCTTCATGCCCAGCCCCACCCCACAGGTAAGCTGAGGGGGGGGTGACAGGGAAAGGGCTGTGGGGGCAGCAGCTCCGACTGCTTGTCAGGTCCCGCAGCTTTCCAGAACATCCCAGTACAAAATGAGGGGTGCCTTTAACACAGCTTTGGAACCTCAGAACTATGAGAACATTTTGAGTTTCTTGTATTAAAAACACAGCACAGCTGGAAAAATACACTGTGAAGAGCGACAAGGCAGGAGTCTGGATACTCAAATAATTCAGGAAGTATCTTCAAAAGCTGTTTTATCCTCTTTCAATTCCACCGCTGTTCCACAGAAATGCACTGCACATTGAACATGATGGTGAGGATACTGCTGCTCCTCAAAATACAGCTCAGTGGATTAATGCTTAAAACCAACCTGCAGTATATGTAGAAAAACCCCAACAAAACAGCCCCAACCAGTAACTGAAGTTAGAAAAGCACGAGAATTGTCAAAATACTCACTGCACTGAGTCTTTTATGTGGATTTTTTATCTACAATAAAGCAAGGCTTGTACCCTAATTCTCTCTGGTGGAATAAAAAGGAGTGAGAAGGACACAAACAAGTCTTTTCCCATTTGGCTTCCTTCGCTGACTCTGGCAGATTTCTGGTACCTTACAACCATGTATAGGAAGAAACTGACACCTATTGGCAACTTTAATATTACTGCATAAAGCTGTTTTTCTTCAAGCTGTTACAAGGAACAGCTTCTTCTAACTGGATGCTTCATTAAATACACAGATAATAGACAAATGAAAATACATCCAGAAAGTTTAAGATTCTCCTTTTAGACAGTAAAACTCTGATCTTTCTAAAGTAAACTACAATCCCTCTGGAATCTACAGATTTTAAGAGGCTATTCTAATCCATTAACAGTAATAGTCACTAACAGCTTGAAAAATAAATTACTCTTTTTTTTGGGGGGTGAATACTTCCTTGCTGTTCAGCTTTACAACGCACACTGTCTTGGGAGCAGGCAAATGACATCCTAATTCTAACCAAATCCTGAGAGAGAACAGAGCACAGCAACAGAAAACATACCATTTTTCTCAACTAACGTATTGATTAGTGTGTTACAGATGTTGAAGCAGCAAAGGGACACGTAGGGTAGATGAACAGCTTTTTTAACCACTACAGTCAATCGCCTCTTATTGAGGGGCAAGTCGAAGGGTATAGAGGGTAAGGGGAGCCTGAGCATGAGTTGCTTCATGCTCAAGACATGTGTAAGCATTTGCAGGCAAACAGCTGTGTATAGTTTTTGTACTACAATACTTTACTGGTTTGCTTGAGCTTTGGGGCCTTCTAAAACAATTACATATAAAAAAATAATGTACCTGAGCCTAAGGAACAACACAAAAGGAAAAGCAGGCAGATCGCCGTTGATGTGTTTTCTAACTGCTGCTTATGCACACAACCTGAAACTCAAAACCCAAGCATATTGCATGTATTTGTGCAAAATGAGCAGAAGAATTTTTCAGCTACCTATGAATGTCTGTGCAGGTGCTCTTCATACCAGTAAGAAGTTTGTTACAGCAATAATACATATGCAAAAGAGCCAAAGATTCACGAAGTAACATCTGGAAGGTTTCTGGAAGCGACAGATTTCCTGAAGCTCCAAACAGAGCCATGGGGACCTGCTTTGAGGATTTGGAAATCTTAAAAAAAGATCACTAAAATTTACACCCCATTTATTTTCTCTCACTCCATCACAAGAGCAAAGAGACTGAACCCAATCAGATACATACTTGTAACGAAGAATTTTTTGGTGAAAGTACAGCTGTCAAAGGCGGCAATTTTCTCTTGCAGGACTACAACAAGTATCCTGAAAACACAGAAATGGAATGTGTACTTTAAACATTAAATGCATTGGTTTAAAGATTCAATATCTAAATGCAATTATTTCAAAAGCATCAATATAAATTCTACAGTGACAGACTGCCAGGTTACCAAGACATGGCAGTTATTGAGAGTTCTCTCTCATCCCAACCACATAATCTTCATTTCAGGAAGTACACAGATCTGATACAGAACAACACAGCATATTTATGATACACCTCCTGCAGTAAAAGGTCCATTAAACACGAGGAATGGGATTGCAAGGATCCTGAATTACTTTCAGTGACTCAAATAACAATCAAATCAACAATCAGAACACAAACTAAATTTGAAGTAATCCCATTGCCCATCTCACTGCAAATTTATTAAACCACCTTATTTACTAAAAGCAGGGATTCTTTTTCATGCCAAAAATATTTTCCAGCACACAAATACAGTGGAGAGAAGCAGAAACTGTGTCAATTAGTGAAGGTACAGGTGTATGTTTATGTATTCACTTGTACTTTTGTTGCAAAATATCCATGCACCACTTACAAGGAATATCAGCCACATAATAATTAAGCATGAAATTTTGTATTGTCTACACAAATAGAAGCCAAAGATGCAAATTTGAAAGGAAAGCAACTTGAAGGTTTTATGACTAGAGTACATCCACACTGATGATTGTTCTTAAACCAAGTTCTTAAGCTCCTGAAATGAAAGAGCCATCTGGAAAGCTGACAAACAGAGATAAAAATCTACAAGCTATCTGAAATATTCAGCAATCTGACCTAATTAAGAATCTGATTATTCTCTCATTGGGAAGAATATGAGAGTACCTCTTAATCAGCTGACAATATGAAGCATTATTAAATGTTGTTCTAATAGTTTTAATTGTAAAGACATGATGTGGCAAAAAAGCTAACTGCATCTCTTAATGACTAAAATATACACCTAAGGCTTTATCTGAAAATGATGATTGCACAATACAGTATTAGAATAGTACTCTTTAAAAAGAGGAATCACATCAGCATGAACACACACCTTTGGATGCAGGGCAATGCTTATCTCTCATCACCATGAAAACCAGCTATTAACTTCTCTCCTTTCTTTTATTTATTTTTTCCTCTTTTTTTATCCGTTCTGCCACATGAATTCGTCTTTATCCCACAAGAGCTCAATATCCGCAAGACTCTTTGGTGAAGGACCACACTAAAATCAAATTATATACCTTACCCACATGCTTGCTGATGTTTTCAGATATATAAAGAAGTTTTAAGTCACAATTTCCACTTAGAAAACTCTACTAACACTCCTCTGATAGGAATGAATGACATACATGCCTGTGAGATATTTTGCTATTATTATTGCTACTTCATTTTGCTATTATTTTTACTAACACATTTGCCTAATAGCATAGATTGCATCTGTAGCTCCCCAGATGACCCCTGGAACATGTTCAATAGGCTGGTCTAACACTAGCCACTTTCTTTTTGTCTGATACGGAAGCTGATTAAAGTCATAAGCACTGTTCTGTCTCTCAAACTCTTCCAAGACTCTCTGTCGCTGCTCTGCTTTATCAGTGCATCTCTATCTAAAAACAAGGCAGAAATAAAATTCTAGTAAGGAAAGTAGAATCAAGGGATGTTTTTGGACAAAAGTCTTTCATGTTCAGCAGTTTGCAAACTTAAAACATGTACACTTTGAGAGTGAGCAGCTTGTGTGCCTAAGGAAGAGGACAGAACAAGCAACTCAACAGAAGGGATTCTGGTAAGTTAAAAATCATACAAGAAATTAATGCAGGACTTCTAGTGATCCATGTGGGTGATAGTGATATAGACAGCAGTAGCCCGGAGAACATAAAGAAGGACTACAGAGCTCTGGGAGAGATGGTTAGGGGCTCTAGAGATCAGATTGTCTTTTCGTCAGTGCTCCAGGATATAGGGCAAGACCTTAAAAAGGCTAGGAGGATTGACCAGGTTAATAAATGGTTAGAAAGGTGGTACCATAATCAGGGGTTTGGGTACCTAGAACATGGGACTCAATTTAAGTAGTCCAGGTCTACTGGGGGCTAGTGGAGCTGATCTGACAAAGAAAGGGAAGAGTGGATTTGGTAGGAGGCTTGCCAGACTGGTCAAGGATGCTTTAAACTAGATGTGTTGGGGGAAGGGAGCATTGTTCCATCCCAACACACCAAGTCACTTGCCAGCACCTATAGTAAACGCTCAGAGCAGTGTAGAGACACTCCAGGAACAATCCCAGGAATAGCTACAGGTTGGACAGAGAAGAGATTCAGAGCAGCCCTGCAGAGAAGAATTTGGGGGTGTTGGTCAATGAGAGAATGAACATGAGCCAGCAGTGTGCTCTTGCTGCCCAGAAAGCCAACCGTATCCTGGGCTGCATCAAAAGG